>PKQL01000600.1:0-17166 GCA_002916455.1 Penicillium sp. CF05 | reverse complement strand
TCAGGGGTTGTTATCTCCGTGCAGCCAATGGCTCAATATATATGAGATGAAACAAATAGATGGAAAAGAGATCAAAATTGAAGCGATTCCGGGCTCATAACTGACGGAAATCTAGGTGTATGGCGAGCGTACTAGTAAATTCACGATGGTAAAATTCTCTAACTAACTAAAAACAACAATGGTCCGTATTTGACAATCTGGTCGGACACACAATTAGTAAGCAATTTGCATAGTCTAAAATCACATGATTCAATGGTATTGGACTCGGTAATCCATGTAAACGGTCTGTTTTCTGACAATACGCCATACTAAATTGTATAGTATGAATTCATGGAGGTTTTAGACCGGCAGAATCTTATATAATCATGGAGGTGTGGGGCATGGGGTGTCGAAATTTTGGAGGTGTCACTGTACATAGCTACCTATGTACTTGATTTTGACGGAAATCAGGTGTATGGCGAACGTATTGGTAAATTCACGATGGTAAAATTCTCTAACTAACTAAAAACAACAATGGTCCGTAGTTAGCTGATTTCCAAAACTACTGTAAACAGACACCCGCTGCCTGTGGATATATAATTAGACCTCGTACTAGCAACTTGCTTGTGATGACTTCGTAAGTAATCCTTGGGTATAGGTAATGCCCAACCCGGTCCCACCGGCGAACCTGGCATTACTACGAAATCTCAACCGTAATTCCGAGTAACTTATTTATCGCAAGGTTTCATAAGCGGAGTCATACTATTTGGGTCAGATAATATCCGCTCCTGAGTATCTTGTTGCCCTGTAAATGACGTTCTTTGGCTAATTTGGTAGGGCCAGCTTCGTCTGGAATGAATTGAAGAATCCGGCGAATGCAACAGTAATGTTGGATCTTTTTCCACTTCGCAAGAGTTGGCCCATGGTCAGGCCGAAGACGGATGAAGAATTGATACGAAGCTGGCATTAATCGCCCTTTAGACTTCGATAAACCACATATTTGTATTAAAACAAAACTTGCACGTACATGTATCAGAACTCTCACTGGAGCATCATTAAAGCAAGCTTCAGTTAGTTTAGCCAACACAACGAAAGCCAAAAGATCCGGGCTACAGCACTAACGCCGCTACTGTATCATCCACATGAGGTGATCTAAAGGTTCTGAACTAGGTTCAGTATAGAAGATAGAGGAAATGCGTTCTCAGAGTAAACCTCCTCCCTAAGGAACCATTTCCCTTACATGGTGCATAATAAGAGTTTACAAAAATGTGCGATTTTTTATCCGTTGGCTACTTCCCTTCAAGATTTAGTGTTGTAATGTTCACGTATAAAAATTACCTTGCCAAATATGTGGGTGAATTAATTAGTTGACCCACCCTCAAAATGACACTAGGCTATGTTGCACCAGTCACTTTTGTTCCTGAGATCTTACTATCTCAGGGGGCATGTCCATTGAAATGCCAGAGGGTTGTGCCGTACGAACAGAATGCTGAAGCGGCCTAGGTAACACAATTCAAATTAAGAAAATACATAGAGAGATAAAGAAACTAAACGCAAAAGCAGGGCTAGCTATTGCTGTGGTCAACCAAGTGGCTGGAAGTCAGAAAATTAAATTTTGGCAGGAAAATGAGCATGGCTGGTTAAGTCGATTAAAAGTTGATTGATTGCATGGAGCAACTAGAGAACTATAATAATAAACAGGTAATTAAGTGATGGCAGGGAGAGTGGAGTGTGGATCCGATGAAATGAACAATCTGCTCAGCCGAGGTTTGAAGTAACGGTTGCTGGTAGCTACTCGTTTTGCACACCATCACAATTCTCTAAGATCTCAATATGACCAAATAAACCTGTGAGGCCAGCCCGGTTAAATAACTCTAAAACATAATTGTTTGCCTAGAAATTAGTTTGACCAGGTTGACTACCCGTCGAATCACCCCTCCCCTCAGTCGCCCATGCAATCTGGCTAATGAACCTATTGAATTACCAGCCCCAGCATTTTCTGTCAGCAAATCTTACTTTTCCTCCAGCCATAATGAAATGTTACTTTTGACCATGGTAGTCATTCCCAGTGTGTATTTGTTTGATCCATGGCATGTCCGCGTTCCCACTCGTCAAAGATATGTAGGCGTGACCCTCCAATGCTCGCAAACTTATGCAGTGACCAGACAAAATATCATATATTCTTGAGGGTAAAATTCTGTAAAATATCTGGTACTTCATGAATTTGGGATCACATTTGTGTTTGGGATTCCAATCATGTTTTTCGTTGCTGGAGTACCAACTCTCTTCGACCTTGTCCGTGCCATGCTTGTCGGAGGGGGCGCCATAATGCGAGCGAGAACGCGAGTGTTCGGCGAAGGGTAGAGCATTGAAAGCTGCCACGGAACCAAGCAAACCAAAAACACAGTACAGTACGTCCCGAAACTGGTGCAACCACTACACTCTTCGATTGAGTTTCCTGCCCCTTATGCCAAAACACACCAGTCTACATTTGGAGTTCTTCCGGTAGTCGCGTGTGTGTTCTTTCGTACGTATGTCACATAGTAATTTGAAACATGTATTGATTTGTAATTTTAATACAGACAGTAGTAGTAGTAGTAGTTATCATTTACACTGACCCCTCGCCAAAGCGATATGCAGTTACAACGATTATATATCCGAGTGTGTACACATAGAATGATCCACTTCCTGACATGAACTTAGAGCCTCGTCACGGCCTATCGTGGCCAACTGCCGTTCCCATTTTTAGGCTGCCCTCATGGCGCACGACTGCGAAACCTCTGTGACGCCTCGGCGAAGTCCAGCATAGCTTGTATTGCCTTGCTTCGCGAGACGGTGTCTGGTTTACCTTTCTCACCTTCGTTTGAGCCTCCCAGCAGACTCGGCACGCTGTTAAAAGCGTCCCTAGATTTTCTTCTCAGCTCTGCCCGTAGCTCTCGTAGCCTCGGACAAGCCATCAATACATGGAAGACTGTCTCCTGCGCGCCGCACTCGCACAGATCATCGTCGCGGAAGCCGAATTTACGTAAGTAGATAGCCAGTTGTGGCCCGTGCGTAGCTGTGTAAGCAAATACGCGCGGTTCCTGGGTAAATTCCCATATAGTTTTCTGGTGTACCGCGCCGGTAGGGTGTCGTCAATCTTCCGTAGGTGCGAGCCTTTGGTGCTCGACTTCCACTCCTGCCCCCATTAAGCATGAATCTTATCGCGTATAGATGCGTTCTCACTCGACAGCAGTGGCCGGAATGGATGGGTCTTGCCCGGTTGCGCAGCTTCCTTTGCGAGTCGATCCGCTGCATCATTCCCAGCGTTTTCACAATGTCCTGGCATCCACTGGAGGCGGAGCGTTACGTGTCCTCCTTGAACCTCGGTGGCTGCTTGGAGGGTTGCATAGACGATTCGTTGGCCCGATTTGTTTCTAACGTTTTAGTTGCGGTTATGTGCTTACTGTTTCCGACGATTGAGCGTTGGTGCACTAACTTGAACACCATGTTGACCGCGTAGAAGATGCCAATGAGTTCCGCTACATGAACCGACCAACGGTCTAGGGGGGACTTACAGTCGATAGCGAGATCAGCTTCCACTTCAAGCATGGCCTATTCTATTCTCAGGCCCCACTGCCAAGGCACTAATGGAATAAATTATTTGACAGATCCTGTCCGGTATTTGAAATAGAATTACAGTTTCGAATTTACTGAGCCATACTGTGACATGAAGGTAACTCCTCGATCACTGGAGATGGTTAACGTCTAGACAAAACAATATTCTCTCTAAGCATCTGCACAGTCTTGTCCTGTCCATTAGGAAAAACAGCCTGTAGGGCATTGTTGTAGTCTCCGCCCAGAGCATTCACATCAGCCCCACGCTATACTGTAGAATCGGAACATTAATTCTCCTGTATTCTCATAGTGCCCGCATGTGGATTCGCGGGGCTGTGCTTTAGCCTCGCTGTATTTTCCCCGTCCGATTACAAGTCTTCTGTTCAAACACATTCACCGTTAAATAGTTCGCCAGAATTTGCTATGATGAGTAGAATGAGTTGCGAAACTTGTCCAAGCCTAGAATTTTCACAGTGGGGACAAGGTTTGTATCACCGATAAGCTCGAAGATCAAGCTTACTGAATCTTTAGATGAAATCTGGCGAATAAGTCAACTGTATCCTGAGGACCTCCAGAGCGCAATTTACACTGCACAATCTTCTGCCATCTCTCATGATGCTCGAATATGCATTTTGTTAGTCGAGTCTTTCTTCCATATGTTCCTCTACACTGCTAATGCCAACAGAGTCGCAAGCGCAAGCAAGATTCGTACATGCCAGCGATGCCGCAATGCATTAATCCAAACATTTCAGATGCCCGAAAAATGGTGGTCTAGTTCCTACAAAACGTCTAACGGGTATTTTGGTTGTGAAACAACCCGCCAAGCAGGAGTTGTCACAGGCTTCAGTAAGTAAACTAGGCCAGCCCGAGCCGAAAGCTATTAACTGGTATAGATACATGGGCGTATTTTGAAATAAAACAGACCCGAGGCAATTTGGATTACGAGTGGATCAAGCTGAACATCTTTACCCGATGGGTCTGTTCCGATAATCAGACATTCCTGCTCCTTTTCGACCCGACACTCTCCATTCGGGAATTAATTATCCAGTCGCTATCGGAGCCAGCCCTTTTTCAGTCTCAGTTGAGGATTCCATTCTGGCCATACTCTCACGTGTTCGAGATCGTAGCCCATCTCGGAGAGTCCGCCGTTTGGGCCATCCGGAACCACGTGAGGGCAATTGAAAACGAGACAGACCCAGGTATAGTGCAACGACCAGATTACAGGAAACTGCATGACATTGCCCGCCACGCTATACATGTCAACGAGAATTTGGATGTCTCGATACAGAATATTGACACTATCCTAAAACACTACGACCTTTACATGACATCAAAACGGAATGAGACATACTCAGGCGCAGACGAAGACATCCGCAATCAACTGGAATTCTTCCGAGGCTACATCATGAATCTGCGCCATCGCTCAGCCTCTAACGAGAAAAGGCTTCAGAACGAGATCCAGCTAGCGTTCAATACTGTCTCCCAGGCCAATGCGAAAACCTCTATGGAGATTGGTCACGCCGCGCAGATAGATAGTTCTGCCATGAGGACGATTGCGTTTGTCACACTGGCTTTTCTCCCGCCTACATTTATCTCGTCTATTTTCAGCATGTCATTCTTTCATTCAGGTGAAGACAATGGCTGGGGCATGTCAAAAGAGTTTTGGCTTTATTGGGTGTTCGCCGTTCCAACAACCATTGCTACAGTGTTGATTTGGCAGTACTGGCATAAGTTCTCCACCAGTTTACATAGCCACAGCCCAACGGTGGTCCCTAGAACCAAAGAAAATGTATAAATCATTTTTCGGATAACCAGAATGGCTGCACTACCCTAGTCCGCTCTATACCACGACAACCAAGGAAGTAAATATTCTGACGGACACTAAGATAAACGTAGCTGCTTTAGGTACTGTCTGAGGCTAAGAATAGAATTATATGTAAACATGAACTTGTGTTTTTGATTAGTGTCCGCGGGTATTGGATGATACACATGACTGAATTCCTTTTTATAGAATTGGCTATTGAGACCCACCAGTAGTTGCGGCCCTCAGCTTACTGACTGCAGGAAAAATTTGACAGCAGACCCTTCAAAACACTATTAAACTATTAAATACAGTCTGTGTGTGTGTGTGTGTGTGTGTAATTCATTTACGCTGACCTCTCGTCGAAGTTGGATTCTAAACCACAACCTACTAGGCTGAGTACGGATTCGTATTTTGGCCTAGTGGTTAAATCAACTGTCGAAACGATATACAGCCTACCACTACTATATATATCTTCCTATATACATAGACCGTGTACCACTTCCTAAGCGAACTTAGAGCCTCGCCGAGGCCTGCCGTGGCCTCTGTGCCGTCGTTGTATACTGTACATGCTGCCCTCATGGCGCGCGACTTTGAAACCGTTGTGATGCTTCGGCGAAATCCAAGGCGGCCTCCACCGTCTTGGACCGCGAAGCACTGACAGCCTTACCTCTTCCTTCCTCATCAGGTCCTCCCAACAGGGTTGACATGCTATTGAACGCATCGCCAACCTTTCTTCGGAGCTTCCCCTTGAATACTCCCAACCTTGGGCAATCATGTTACCAGCCAGATCTTCAATGAAAAGAGCGCATTTCAACTAAAATACTAAGTACAGAGAAGTAAAGGGAAAGGAAGAAAGGATCCTCCAGGTCACAGATCCTTTGTGCGTGGGGTCCTGTCACATGCAAACAACAGCCACGGCGGAAACCTCTGGCAGAAACCTCAGATCGTCACATAACCCCCGGCTGAAATTGCATTCAGTCTCTGAATGCTGGTTTGTCGTCATCAGCATGATCCTCGAGTATGATTTCATCTCTCGCTGCATCAAACCAATCCTATAAGCGCATAGAGGGCCCGGGATTCAAAGGGTACTGATCATGGAACTCTTGGATCTTCTGCGGAGCATGTAGACCTCATTAAAAACATTTAGAGGGCCGGCAACTACCTCCCTCCTCCCTCTCTCTCAGTCTTGCCTCTCTCTCTTCCTCCCCCAGTCTTCTGTTAGTCTATGCCAATACAGCTTTCCCACTCTGCTCCTTGTTCTCGTGCCGCCAACAATATATGACCCTATTCATATACAAACCAGACTGAAATAGGTGCTATCAAGCCAGCTGGTATTACTGTAAGGTAGACTTCCGCAAGAAAGGAAAAAGAGTGAAACACCTGGGCGCCCGTTTTGAACTCGAGTATATAGTTACGAGACAAGGCACCGTATTTTAATAGACGTAAATCACAGTATCGAGATTGGTACAAGAAGTGATATGCCTGGATTGTTTTTAGACTGCGGCACGATCCACAATATCCGTGGATATTTTTTGATATTGTCAGAAAACAGACAGATTACATGGATTACCGAGTCCAATACCATTGAATCATGTGATTTTAGACTATGCAATTTGCTTACTAATTGTGTGTCCGACCAGATTGTCAAATACGGACCATTGTTGTTTTTAGTTAGTTAGAGAATTTTACCATCGTGAATTTACTAGTACGCTCGCCATACACCTAATTTCCATCAGATATCCAAGATCCGCAGCCTTGCGGATTTGGATATAGACCTCATATCCATTGGATATTTGCGGATATCCAATGGATATCAAACAATACAAACATTCCTAGACTCGTGACCTCGAGGGGTGTGCATTAATTTTATGTTTTCCTCTGTATTTTTCGTGTAATGGTATGTCATGTCAAATAATCAAAATCTGGATCTTTTTAGGGTTATATAAATTTAAATCTTCTTATTCATTCATGTATACTATTTATAGGTCTAACTGGAAGCCATCTGGTAGCCTTGGCTGTTTTCGAATCCGCCCTGAACGGCCTGGCATGCTCCCATCGACCGGCATCTCTGGAAGCTTATCATCCTCTTCGATAGCCTCGCATGGTCGTTTTTGAGGTTGTTTCCCTTTTACCCGTCTACGTCGCTTAGCACTATCATAATCCGAGTCATTATTACCGCTCTTAGTGTGCTAGGTAGCCTCTAGTCTAGTCTCTTGATCCTCCTCCTCGTTATCACTAATAGGCTCTAAGACCTCAAGCTGTGGTAATGATCTCCGGGTTTGATCTAGTAAAGCAGCTTCACCTTGGGATAGATGCTCTCTAATAATCCCCAGCTCCTCTTGCCGAAGATCAAAGTTAGTAGTAAACTAATATAGTATCAGGCCATAGATTGTACTCGGCTTTAATTGACCACGACGGTAATAACAGATGTCACGAGTATAGTTGAATAGTCGTTTAACACTAGCACTACTAGTAGGGATAGATAGAATGTCCCTTACTATCCTAGCTAGGGTCGGGAAGCTCTTCTTATATTCCTTCTAGAAAAGTTGAGGTTTCTATCGCTTAATTCCACGAGTAAGATATCGTGTAATCTCGTCGTCATCTGGTTTTGTAAGCTCTTCTAATGGCTGGTTCTAGGATGTATAAGCAGTATCAAGATCACAGTTATCATTATTATCGATGGCTACTCTAGAAGTCTCTAGTGCCGCTAGGTTATTAGTATTATAGGTAAGCATCTTCCTATATCGATCAAACTCTCGGTTTAGGACCTCTTAATAACGATTTATATAATTAATATTGCCCTACCAATCAGTCGAGGCAAAGTACCGGAGCTTCTTTAATAGAGAGAAGATTGTTGCTAGAGCGTAGATATCACTATAAGGCTCGTAGTCGGTGGTAGTGTAGTACTTAGAGAGCTTTTTCTTTACTATTTAGAGTGCCCGTAATATCCGTTTTTTCTAGATCACACCTTTATTCTTAAGCTTCGCCTCGGCTATATCGAGATAGGAGAAAAGCTTATTATAGATGCTATAGATATTATATGCGGTAATATCCTTAGTCTTTAATAGCATCATCGTGAAATCAAAGAAGGGCTTTATTAGAAGAAGAAGATACTCGACTTAACGCCACTCTTCTTAATCGAGCTTGAAATCAAGATATTGATAATTAGTATAATACTGATTATAGAATGGCTAGAGCTTCTTAGCCCGGTTTAGCATCAGAAATGTTGAATTCTATCGTGTCCGAACATCTTAGATTGGAATCAATATAGGCTCCGGCTGAAGGGCTATAAATGCCTCCCGACGTTATAGGCTTATATTAATAAAGACTGCTAGTCCTCGGATCTTCCATACTTTTATTAGTCTAGCTATTATAAGGATCTAGGGGTAGAAGATATACCTTTTTTAATGTATCTATGATCTGGATACCGCTAGAGGTATTGCGCTTATTCTGGAAGGAGTGGGTTTTTTCCTCGGACTACTCTAACTCGATCTCCTTATTGCTTGGCACTACCTTAAGCTTCCTAAGAAGCTTATTCAGACTTAGCTAGATCATATGCGCTATATATAGGACGCGGAAGATTAAGAGATCTAATGAATATTGAGACTAAAGGCGGTCCTAGATACTCTATATCAAAGTATTATTGTTGGTTGCGTTGTCTATAGTCACTAATAGGACACGATCCGAGATACCATGCTCTATTAGGATCTAGGTCACGGTTTTACTAAGATTTTCACCAGTGTAGGAGCCATAGAGAGGCTCAAAGCCTAGAAGAACCTTATAGTAATCCTAGTTATGATCTGTCAGTGATATGGAAGGCTACGCAGGAATGGAAAGGAAAATACACGATGAACTGTGTATTGGACTCTGGGGAAAAGAAGAAGAGAGAAGACTATGGCTAAACTATCTAGAAGTCCTGGAACCCGGTGGGGTCACGTGAGCTATCACATGCTAATCACGTGACCACTCCAACACCCCCCTTCAGGACTGACATCATATCAACTCTGTGTCTCCTTCTGAAAAACCCCTTTTTTTTTTTTTTTTTTTTCGAATAATTCCTGCCCTTCTGTAATACCTCCCATTCACCCTTCAATTTGTAAGTAGATCAATGAAGACCTAACATTTGGATGAACTTCTCGTGAGCTTCACTATCGAGAGGTTTGGTGAATCCGTCAGCGACATTGTTCTTCGTGTCAATCCGTCGAAGGTCGATCTTATTTTGAAAGATCGCATCCTTCACAAAGAACCACTTCATGTCTAGCCAACGAGTGCTATTCTTGCATGCTTTCTTTGCCATCAGTAGCTGTGTGTTGATATTGTCTGTGAGAATGGCAATAGGGTGTTCTGCGCCTGGTAGACTAAGTGCCTTGGCAATCTTAGCGAACCATTGAGCATCCCTCGCCGGACGGTCAAGTGCACACCACTCGGCAGCAGTTGACGATGGTGTCATGATACTTTGCTTCTTCGAGTACCATAAGATAGGCGCTCCGCCAAAGAACCAGACAGCTCCCTCTGTCGACTTTGTATCTTGCCAGTCGCCATGTGATGCGTCTGCGTAGGCGAAAAATGTAGTGTCAGGGACCTTTCCTAGTGTGACACAAAGCTCTGTTGTAGCTTTTAAGTATCTGTATGCGGCGCGCACGGCCTGTATGTCGTTGATGGTAGGAGAAGCAGTGCGGTGTTGTAGCTTCATGACTGTGAATTTGATATCTGGCCTAGTTTCGACAGCGAGCCAGTTTAGCCTGCCGACCAGAGATCTGTACTGAGTGTGTTCATCCTCACGGAGAAGGATCTCGGGGTCTTCGTTTTCAGTGTCCTATTTCCTACCCGGGGATAAAGGGATTGGTAGTGGTGAGCATGCCTGCATTTCTGCAAGGCGTAGTGCTTCGAGACTATATGCTTTCTGTGACATTGTGATAGTCCTCTTGTTGTAATCTCGGGAAACTGCACTACCAAGGAATCTGGAAGGTTCTCCCATGTCCTTGATCTCGAATTGTCGCCTCACTTCTTGGAAGATCTGCTCCACTTCTTTGTCTGTGGGAGCAGCGGCGATGAAATCATCGACGTGAACAAGTAGAAACCATGTCGAGCCGTTGTGCTCTTTCATGTACATATAAGGATCGTCGTTAAGTGCGTAAAAATCAATCTTATTGAGTCTAGTGTCAAGCTCTTTATTCCATAGAGCTGCGGAATCACGAAGCCCATATAGAGCTTGCTTGAGCTGACAGACCCAGCCTTTTATGCCAATATTAGGTTCTTGGTATTCAAAACCAAGGGGCTGAATTGCATAGACTATCTCGTGGTCCTGTCGTGATGCGTTTAGGTACGCTGCGACAGCGTCGAACTGTCGCCATTTGTAACCTCGCTGTGCTATGATCGTGAAAACGATCTTAACAAGCGTGTTCTGGATAACTGGAGCGTAGAAAACAGAATCTTCCTTCTTCATTTGGAAGTTTCCACACACTACCTAGCGTGCTTTGAAACCATAGACTTCGTTGTCTTTTGTGACTTTAAGATCGTACACCCATTGACTTGGAAGGGGTGTGATCCCTGGCGGTTTTCGCACGATATCGAAGGTGCCTTTTGTATAGAGATCATCAATCTGACTCTCTATTGCTGCCTGCCATCGATCTGCAAATCTTGACTTCTGTGCCTGTTTGTAGGATTGAGGAATGTCGACGTCTTTGACATGTAGAGGCTTGCCGTCGTAAATGAAAGGTGTGCTCTGTTTGGCAACAACTTTCGAGGCTGCCAGTCTTCCTCTTTGTGTGTCCTCTTGCTCTTGTCCAGATCCCTCGCTAGCACTGTTATTACCCTGTGGGACATCCGGTCTCACACGAATTCGCTTCGGTTCTCGCGGTCTCGGTGGATTCGGAGGTGGGTTTGGGTTCGAGTGGAAGCCGTAGCGTTCCGGTGAGCGTCTCGTACGGCTTGAACGGCGAGGAATAAATTGTTCTGGAGGGACAGATCCTGTGTCGGTGGCAGAATCGTCAGTGCTGATTGTGATCACCGAAGGTTCGCGAGTCATCGTATTCGGTTCGTGTTCGATCGGTGCTCGTTCTTCTTCAATCGTTGTTTGATCGTGATCAATCATGGGTCGATCAGGTTCGATCGGGATTTGTTTCGGTTCAACTTCAACCGTTGGTGTGACGTTGTGAGAAATCTCTTCGTGTGGCTGAGATAAAGCTGCACGGGGAGTCTTATAAGGGGTCTCTTCTCTGAAAGCTCCCGGTAAATGGTATGGGGATCTAGCAACTGCCTGAGGTGTAGGATCTTCCACATCGTGAGTGGCTCGCTGCACCTGGCGCTCGCTTCTTTCTTGAGAAGTTGGAGTGTGTTGCTGAGAGATTAGCCGGTTGGCTGCTGGCGTAGTGAGCTCTTGCTCTTTATCTGAGTGTGTGATAGGATGAAATTCATCCTCGCTGTCGTCTCGCTTAATCGACTGGTGAATAGTGATTGGGGACTCTGGAATTGTCTCTAGCACTAGAGGCTTTGTAGCCTGCTTCCTCGGCTGTGGAGGTGCTGGTGGAAGAACTGAGACTTCCATATTGAGCTGATCCATGTAACGGCGGATTGTCTTATGAGCCTTAGGTTGTAACGTTGGACGTTGGTGTAGAGACTGTTGAGAGAATTGGTGACTAGCCTGCTGATTGGCCTGTTGTTTAGGCTGTTGTGTAATTTGCTGGATAGGCTGTTGTGTAGCCTGTTTCTTTGGCTTTTGGAAAATAGGCTGTCGAATTGGAGATTGATCTTCGATCTCCTGGATCCTGGATGGGACTTTTGGTGTAGGTGGCATAGTCCATGCTCTTCCCGGTGTGTTTGGTCCTACTGAGTCTTGTCTCTGTTGAATCCTAGGCTTTGCCGGAGCCTGAACTGCGGGCTCTGGACGCCTGCTAGTGATAACAACTTGCGGTACTAGCTTTGGCTGGATGACTACCTTTGGTTTCTCGAATGGTAGTTTGCCTTTCTTAGCGTATGCAATTGGGCCTCCTTCTTTAAAGAGTGCACTAGCATTGTCATCGTCTGAATCTGGATCTTTTGGTGCTGGCTTGCTAGCCGGCGTGACACCCCCCTTTTGATCATTATCTCTGTTCTTGTCGAGTTTGTCGGGGAAGGTGACATCACGTGAACGAACGATTTCCTTTGTAACTGGGTTCCATACCTTGAAGATATGGCCGTTCTCTCCCTCGTATCTAATTAGGTGGCCTCGGAATGCACGAGGTCTCGATTTCTCTGATTGTACTCGGGTCTCTTTTGGAATGTAGGTGAACATAATGGATCCCCACGCACGAAGGTGCTTCAAATTGACTTTTGTCTCTCCTAGACCAAGACCTTCTTGCCAAGTAAGAATTGGGGTCTTGCCTGTCTTTGGGTTGATCAATCTGTTATAGATGTAGATCGCGGTGTCGACGCGGAATGGCCAAAGCATGTCTGGAAGCTTAGCATCCATATTCATTGTGCGCTGTGTCTGGTTGATATAACCTCCTATGCGCTCCGCGACACCGTTTGGTTCTGGTGTGTAGGCAGGTGTAAGCTCAAAAATCATGCCTTCATTCTCTGCCCATGTCTGGAATTTGTGGAATTCTGTGCCACCGTCGATTCGCTAGATGGCTGGGTATCGACCACGGAGAAGCTTCTGACGCTTGCAAAATTTGATCATGTAATCAGCAATCTCGTCTTTGCTTCGAAAGCAGGGACCCTCGGTGTACCGGGTGTAGTCGTCGACTATCGGCACCTAGTATTTCTCTCCTCGGGGTCCAGCGGGATTCATTGATTGAGTATCCGTATGGAATTTCATGCCTGACTTTTTAACACGTTGTTGTTTGTCTCTTAAGATCTGTTTCTTTGCTTTACTAAGCTGGCAAGCTTCACAGTCGAAATCGTAAAGCTCTAGCTGGTCATCTTCATCTAGAAGAACTGCGTCTGCAAGAGAGGCCTTGATGTGCGGTCTGCCAACATGGCCTAGACGTCGATGGATCTCGTAGGTTGAGACTGACTTGTTGATTCTGTTAAGTTCCTCCTCTTTAGTGTCTGAATCAGAGCCAGAGTTAGGCTCGTAGAAATATGTGTTTTGAATGAGGGTATGAGCCTTTGTTTTGATTCTCATTTCATCCTCGGCTTCACTCTTCACTCCATGATAGAGCGGGCCGTCAATCCAGGGAAGTCCGCTGACTTTCTTCACTAAGCCAACCTCCTCACGATTTGCACGAACAAGCGTTGACGTGATGGGATCGTGGAAGATACCATGATCTGCTTCGAGAGCATTTGTAGAGAGCAGTCTGTCTCTAGTTGTCTTGTCATGGTAGGCATTGACGAGAATTGTTCTCACTTTGCCAGCTGAGGTCTTGATTTGAATTGGGGCTTTTCTATATGCAATCGCATGTTGGACGTCACTATTAGCATTCGTGTAGCTGTATGGTTCCTCCCCCGGTTTGTACTTGCTGTACTCGTAGAAATCTTCACGGTGACCTGTGATGGTCTTTGAAGCTCCGCTATCTAGTATCCACATGTCATCTGTAGAGCGAGCGGTGTTTGCACGAGCGACACCGGCTTTGCCTTTGTCATTGTTGGTAGATGAGCGCTTTGCAAATGTATAGCACCAGACATTCTTGTTCGGCCTCTAGCCGTCGAAAACAATGTCTTCCATTAGATGGTAGCATGTCTTTGCGGGGTGCCCTTCGATTCCGTAGTGAGCGCATTCACCCCCGTTGACGTACTGAGGCTGCTTGTTGCGCTGTTGCTCAGCCCATTCGTCAAGGGATTTGCCTTTTGGTGGACCATTTTTGAATCGAGGTTGATCCTTTTGATCCTTGTCAGTCTTGTCATCTAACTGAGAATTGTGTGATCCTCCGCCACGGCTTTTGCCGCCACGTCCACGGCCTCTGCCTCCACCACGCTGATTGTTGTCGTTGTTCTTGCGGGCTGAATTTGCTGAGGTAGTTGGGTTGGATGAGGATGAAGCAGGTGTGTCACGTGCTTCGACAATGAGCTTCTTACACATGCTGTTAAAAATGTCCTTTGTGACAGAATCAGGAATGGTGTCTTTCATTGCCTGATAGGTGAATTTGACCGAGTCGAGTTCCTCTTCAAGGTCATAGAGCATAACGAACATTGCACCGAAAGGATGTGGTTCCACTTTGTGGAGACTAAGTTGGTTGTATTACGTCTGATACGCCGTGATGTAGGCATCTGCACTACTGAAATCCGATCTTTTCATCTTGTGGAACTTGATGATTTCGCGTCTCACGTTGTCTGTGATCTCTGCTCCGCGAACGAGAGTCTCCACCTCACGTATCATGTCATCTGCGCGACGAGGGAAGGCTTCGACACCACCTTCTAGAATTGTAATGATCTCTTGATCAAGGAGACTTTCAATCCATCCGCAGGCAATCTTTGACCAGTACTCCTAAATATCGTAATCAGGGTCTGTCTCTTCCGGTCGGGGAAGTTTGTAATTTGCGACTTTGTCGATGCGGACCATGCTTAGTCCGTTCTCGATTTGACGTTTCCATCGTGCAAGGTTGCTTCCATCAAGAAGCAGCTTGATGCCTTTGTTGAGTTTGATTTCCTTCTCTTCTGGAAGGTTTGTTGCTTGTGTGCGCGGCCTTCTCACGTAGGAAGTAGGCTGCTGCTGCTCGGTTTGAGCGGGAACTTGGGCCCGTGTGGCCTAGGGGTTTTGTGATTGTTGTTGTTGACGGGTCGCAGAGAGAGAGCGTGCTGAGCTCTCACCAGCGTTGTCTTCCTCGTCGAAATCAGCCATCTTGACTGTTTGTGGGTGCCGAGAATCGAGTCGTGTCGAGTCTCGGGGAAATTCCTGCGGTCGGGTCTCGGTCGTAGTGCAGAGTTTTCACAGTCGCACACTGGCGAGGTGATAAACACTAGAGAATAAAGATTTTGTGAGAAAATGGAGATCTCGTGAAGCGATGTCCTCGAAGATCTCGATGCTGAATGCGGATTGGTTGATCCGGATGTGGGGTTGCTGCGGGACGGGCCGGTGCGCGTCCCACACGAGCAATGAAAATTCTGATTCGTCAGAAAAGTTGTTGTTTTGGGTGTTCGGAGTCCTCGAGCAAGGGCCTCATAACCTGTCAGTGATATGGAAGGCTACGCAGGAATGGAAAGGAAAATACACGATGAACTGTGTATTGGACTCTGGGGAAAAGAAGAAGAGAGAAGACTATGGCTAAACTATCTAGAAGTCCTGGAACCCGGTGGGGTCACGTGAGCTATCACATGCTAATCACGTGACCACTCCAACATATATATATATATTTATTTAATAGTACTACATCTTCCTTAAGGGGAACTGTTACAAGTGAAATATCTGACCTCTCTATATCCATGTCCAAACTCTACCAGTGCACAACATGAGAACTTTTGGAAAGTAATGCTCGGTTATCAAAAACTGTAGCATCGAATTTCTTACTACGACTTTGTGTTTTGGTTTATCGGGCATGTCCAGAGGTATACATCTATACAACTACCCCTCCCCCTTCCCATCTAGTCTAATTAACCTAAACGAAGGCCTCGACGAGGGTATAATCTTAACAACGGTGACGCAGAAGTCTTTTATTAATAAATTCCACCTTTAGTGTAGCGAGCTCGATTCATCGCAGCGAGCGAATCTCCTCTCGAATATTACGTCCATAGTCCATATCGCCAGTATACCGGGGGCTCTGATTGCTTTCTTCCTCTATAAGCGTATCGGTCTACTTTGGTCCATGAGGCAGCTTTATATGTTTTAGATGCTCGGATCTATAATTGTTATCACCTCCACCGGGAATCTAGGACAGTTATATGCTAGTCGGTTTATTATAGGTCTAGGAATTGGCCAAGCCGGTGTGGTGGCTCCGACTTATCTGGCGGAAATTGCACTTGCCCATACTCGCGGGATGCTGATTAGTATGTTTGCTATATCGGAGTATGTTAGGATCATGATTAGGGTGAGTCGGCCCCTTTAGCCCTTTTTTTTTCTTTTTGCTTTTTCCTTTTTTTCTTCTTATTTTGGGGGTTTTTTTTTCATTTTTCATTTTTCCTTTTTCAATATAGCTGACGCTGATACATTTCAGTATTTCTCGGCTTAGGGAACATCTTTACACATCTCTAATACAAGTGCCACACAATGGATTATCCTATAGAGCATTCAGGTCATCGTTGCTAGTCTTTTGATTCTGTTGTCGTTTTTATATGAGGAGAGTCTAAGGTATCTGTGTAAAATAGATGACTGGTAGAAAGCCAAAGAGGCATTGGGTAGGATTTAGGGTGTGCCTACGTTACACCCTAAAGTGATCTCGGAGATTAAAGGCATTTATAATGAACTGGAGGCGGATCACAATCACACTATCAGGGAGTCGTGCTTCCAAGCTATAAGGGAGCTGTTGACCGTCAAGGCTAACTAGAAAAGACTGATATTTGTCATTTCGGGGTAGGTTCTAGCTTAATGGTCTAGCGCCAACTCTATTACCAGTATATAAAATGCCCGAGCAGCTAAATGTTTCGATGCTAATATTCCTTTTACAGCTTATACGCCCAAGCTCTTCGCCCTCTTCGGTATAAAAGGTTAGACCTCATAACCGCCCGCGAGCGGCCCTCTGAGGGCCGCCCGCAGACCCGCACTTTTGCGGGCGGAGGGCAAGCGACGCCTGCCCGCGGGTCGGGCAGGTTATTTTCTTGCCCTCAGAGGGCGGCCCTCTAAACATTTTGAGGGCCGACAAACAGGACAAACAGGGAAATCCCTAGAGTTGCATAAAATATGCATTCCTCAGCTGTATTATTTAGTATTTGGT
>PKQL01000599.1:0-17178 GCA_002916455.1 Penicillium sp. CF05 | reverse complement strand
AAAGAAGAAAAAAAAAAAAAAAAAAAAAAAAAAAAAAAAAAGCAACCTATGAGCCCTAACTTGATGACTATGCACAGTGAATGCAAAATAAGAATCAAGAAAGCAAAACGAAGTAGAAATCATAAAGGGTCATGCGTGCCCATCTTACAATCATGAGATGTAACGTGAAAAAACAGCTAAATCGCAGATGCTCCTTCCCATGATTTTGCCCTCCTTTCTCCCTCCTCTTTCTATTAACGTGAAATTCTGGCCGCTGACCCCCTATGTACTGATCCCCCCGGGACCCCCTCGCTCTTTCCTCCAACCTAACTCCCGATGCGAGACAGGAGTGCACATAAACCAACATCCCGGTAACGGAAAGTCGGAGCAGAGATCACTAAGTTCTCTATTTAGACCTGGTACACGGTGCGTAGTGTCTGGGCCACGGCTGGGGGTAGCTGGCCAAGGAAGTTGCTGAAGCCAGGGATCAAGGCCTTGTATCCCTGGAGGACCTATATTTATACGTCTTGATTAGTGGGATGTTACTAACAACCAAGGGAAAATAATCTTACCTGTTGGAAGGATAATTGGATATCCCGGTACTCTTCCTGTGCCAGCGAGCGGGCAGGGAACGAAGCAATTGCCTGGAAGTAGTCGAGCAGGCTCGACTCCATAGCCTGCGGGTTCTTCATCACCACCTGGTTAAATCCAAGGAAGGCGGAAGCCTTTTCGCGCGTGAAGTCAACCTTGTCCATTGACTTCAGGAAAGGTCCGGAACACTCGCCCAAATGGGGCGCAATCTGGTCCGCACAGCAGAATCCCAATCGTCCCAACGCCATGGCGGCGTTTTCGTTCACCGAATCGATGATTTCCTCGTTGGTGATAATCGTAAAGAGCCCTTGATACAGTTGCTCCGCATAGGGCGAAACCCCGGCGTTCTCGTGGACGGCAATCTCGCCGCACGACCAACAGGCGTTGTTCAAAACACTGAAGCCCGTATGACGGTCGTCATCGCGAATCAGGTCCAAGTCAAGCTGCTTGATCAAAACCGGGATAAGGGTGGGAAGGAAGGGTTTCAGGTGAGGGAAGATGCTGATGGCGCAGTCTCCCAGCAAAGCGTAGGTTGATTGACGGACTTCATAGTTTTCATCCTGCATGCAGTAGCGCATGAGCTCGAAGAAAGATGGCTGTGAGGTACTCACGAGCTCGCCGCTCTTTTGTGGGTCGATGGCCTGAATGATCGCACTAAGAAGGTCAATGCTAGTAACAAGGAAGTCTTTGTCCGGCTCGTCAGCCGCAGGGTGTGTCGGTTGAATGGAAGCTTGCAAGTTTCCGTAAATGATCTTTGTGCAGCGCATGAAAAGAGGCGGCGCAAATTGGGCAAAGGCATCGCCGTAGGCGGCAGAGATGTATCCGAGGCATTCAAGCAACGGGAACAGCTCTCGGGAATCATCAGAAATGTAGTTATAGCGGCCGATGAGGGCAGGCATCAAGATCTCAATTAGATGCGGCCTGGCAAGCYCGCTCATAACACATTCAGCGAGCGTCTGCACGCAATCATAAAGGATGTACATGTTGCGGTCTTTGTACTTATTGAAGCACGCCACAAACTGGCGCAAGATAGGCTCACAGTAGGGCGCCAGGTTATCCTCCGACTTCTCCTCCAGACTAGCGAACGCTGACGCAGCAGCTTCTTGGACCTTCTTGTTGTTGTCCAACATGCGGTGAAGTATACCTTCCATCATGGGCTCAAAGAATTGGGCTTTTTGAGCGGGGTCGCGGAGATGGGCTGCCCAACCGGAATAACGGGCCAAGCACCAGCAAGTGATTTGTCGCACAACAGGCTGGTTATCATTGAGGAGTGAGATGAGGTAAGGGACCAATTCTGGGAGATGGGGAGTGATAGCATCCATACAGCCGTCCGCTACTGCACCTAGTGTAAGAACAGCGGCCTCTCGGTTCGGCCACTGCTCATGGCGTAGAGTTTCCGTCAGATATGGCAGAAGGATTTCAAAGACAGGACGGTGGTAAACGGTGGAGAAAACATCGAGCGCAGCAGCAGAGCACTTGCGCAAAGTCCAGTTACCCGAGGGATCATCTCCGAATTCCGAGTCCTCAATTTCACCTTCACTTAAGTCATCGTCATCCTCGGTCTGTTGCTCGAGCGCGCGGGAGGATTCCGGCTGTTCACCTGGCTTGGACACATTCAGACGGTCACTCTTCGATTTGGCAAATTGTGGCTTTAGATCCTCAGCGCGGTCTTCGGCGTCGGCATCATCTTGCTCGTCCATCAGTCGAGCCACTTCATCCTCATCATAGATCATGTTTTGCAGAAGCACAGGGATGATCTTGGGCATGTATGGAGCCAATTCCGCCTGCAATCGCTCTTGCTCTCCGGCACCAATCCAAAACTCAGCAGCGTCAAGTGCAAGCTCTGGGTCGTCCTGAGATTGCTGCTGCATGATGATATAGTTGACCAAACCTTCCATATGCGGGGCCAACTTTTCCGGCGCAGTCTCAACAAGTTGGGAGAACGACTGACACACCATTTGCCGGACTGTGGTATTTTCATCACCGGCAATTCTGAACAATTGCGAAAGAAATTGGTCGAGCGAATTCATCAATGCCTGGGGTCTGGATGGCAAGAAAACGTGGATGGCGTTGAGAGCAGCAATCCGAATGCGCGAACTCTCCACCGAAGTGAATTGCAGCAAGCTGGGGATAATGATATCCAAGGGACGTTGGCCCTGGTAGTCACGGTCCAGAACCTTGCGGTTGTCCTCACAGACCTTGCACAATGCATCCATTGCAGCTTCCCTAGCCGACATGGGGACATCCCCGTTGGAATTAGCGACGGTAGCCAACAGCTCGTTGACTATCTCAGGCCAGGCCAAGAGGCCACCGTGAAGCACCATTGCAGTGATAACGTTACCGGCAGCTCTCGAGACATTGCGGTCGGTGTCGCGTAGTGTAACCAGAGCTGCAGATTTGATGAAAGCCAGGCTTTGAGGAGAGATCGTGCTGTAAGCAAGGGCAATCTTTGTCTTGACGTTTACGGCGGCGGCAAATCGAACAGTGGAGTATTCAGTCTCGTTGATTCCTGCCAGGGGAGCAGATTGCGGATTGGAAAAGATGTAGGTGATGTAGTTGACGTAATCGGGAGACGAGGTCGCTTGTGCGAGCATCTATTCACCAAAACGAATCCAAGGTCAGTTCCCATCTTGGAGTAGTGTATGTACGGCGACCGTAGTCGAGACGAAGCTCAGTAGGACCAAAAAAGAAAAAGCAAAAAAAAAAAAGATATTACCTGTTCAGCGTTTGCTCGGGCTGGAAGGTTAGTTCCATTGAGCGAATCGCGAAGGTAGCCAGCCAGCTGCCTCAATGGCTCTTGCTGAGGTTGCCAATTCATCTTGTCCTGGTGAAGAGACTCGATGCGACAGAAGTCGAAAGTGCGAGTAGCACAGGAGCCCCGCCGAAAATGTGGGAACGGGCCCCCTTCGTTTCCCCAGATCAAGGAAACAAGGCCGAAATCTCCGATCCGCTAAAGCAGATCTAGAAACGAGACGGGAAGTAATTGGCCAAAGCAATTTTGCATGAATAAGGAATCAAATAAAGTTGTTGGAGACCTCAGACTGAGGGGTGTATGTGCTGCAGGCAGAAAAAAGGGACTGCTGAAGATGGTAGGCGGTCAATATTTTAGGAGTAGATTGAAAATCCAAGAAGGCGGAGATGCAAGGAGAAGATAGTCTGCATTTCACAGTATATTTATCTGGAAAATATAAGCTCGATAATGGGTGTGGATGGTTCTGAGTGTTGGATGAAGTTGAAGTTTGAAGTTGAAGTTGGGTGGAATGTAGAGAAAAGTCACGATGGGAAGAAACCGCGGGGGCACCACCGCAAAAGCACATCAAGTATACATGGAAGTGACTTGGTCTATCTTTTATCTCTCGCGACAAATTCATATTTGCCTTTGCCAGTGCTAAAGCAGTCCACGGGTGCTATGTTATATCCATTACAATACTAACAATAATAATCCGTCTGAAATACTACAGCATCATCCATGCATGATCTTACTCTTGTATCATAGTCCTATTTCGAGATTGGTGACAGTTACAAACCAACATGTAAATGCAGAAAGACACCTAAAGAAATATCAGTGACCCAAGAGCCAAGCTATAACCTGAGAGTGAAAGCGATGTAAACGCAAGAGGCAGAAATGCAAGCAGTCTTGCAACTCACTCAATATCACAGGCCCAATCACGCCCAAACCATCTTCTTAAGATCATAAACCAGATATTCCAACCACCCAGTCCTCTTCTTAGCATCCGCCAATGAGATTATATCAGACTGTTCAACCACAGAGACCGCCTCAACATTCCGACCCTGACCCGCAAACATCGCGCGCTCGATATCCAAACAGACCGAGCGAATGCGGTCCATCTCTCGAACGGTCCCAGCGCTGGGCCCTAGCCGCGGACTAGCCGCTGGGTTCGATAGCGGCAGACCTTTGAATGCGACGAATCGCGTCGTCGCACGCTTGCTACCCCGTAGCCACGAAACAAGGTCCCATTCATTGTCGGTGTTGGTGGTAGTTTCGAGTGTGTTGAGATCGACATCGCTCTGCAGGGATCGGGTATTCACACGGAGAGTGTTTGCGTCGCCGTCACGGTAGACTATGACGAGACCGACGTTGGTCGCCTCGTCGGCTTGGCTATCTGTCAATATGGATGTGATGTATGTACCGTAGTGGATGCGCGAGATGGAACGGAGGTCGATACGCTCGAAAGACAGGACTTTGTCAGTCTCCCAGTCGAAGCGACAGCTGTAAACTGCGGCGTCGGTTAGGAGAAGGACTGATTCCTCAAAGGGCAGGGTGCGAAGGGTGTTGGGTTGGCGGGGTGTCAGCATGGTCCAGCCGCCTAGGAATTCTTCAGAAGGGCTACTGATAACAATCTTGCAGCTTGTGTCAATAGCGTTCTGGCGGAGCTTTTGTACTGAGATCCCTGGATCGGTGGTCTGGAGCTGGATGGCGAACTCGTCGAAGACGTGGGTTGAGACATTGCCTAGGAGGTAGTCGATACAAGCTTGAGAGAAGAAGTCGTTTACGATGTTGTTGTAGTAGCGGGAGAGTGTCAGTCCAAGGTCGTTGAGGGCGCCTCTATAGTCTCGCTTGCGTGTACGGGTGTAATCCCCCTTCAGGGCTGCGGTCGATGAATACTGCTTGGAGATGGCATCGCCATTATCTGCCCAGAGCGTATTGAACCATTGAGTAGAAGAGTCACCACCAATATCAATGTCAATGCTTTCATGTTCCAGTTGACGCTCGAGAGCCCATTGACCGAATGCACACTGGGCAACACCAGTGCGGTCGAGACAATCCATGCAATTGGTTCTGATGATGCCCTTTTGGGTCTGCAGGATATCGTTGCCTGCGATGATGGTGTAACAGAACTCATTCAGTGTATCTTTCAGTCGCTCAACCAGGCGAGATACGTTTTCAAATTTCATGCCCCGGCACTCGCGATGGAAGTCGAACCATTCAAGTTGTAATGGCTTACCATCGATTCCACCGGCAGCATTCAAGGATTCGGTATATCGCTCATATTGCTCTCCTAGCTTCAATTCACCGGCCAGCTTGTCAATAAGAGAGACAGCTTGGATGTTTCCATACCGTCGGCTGAACTCTCGGAAGTGTCTACCGAAGGCAAGGAGATTTGTCTCCGCAGAGTGATGGAGTGCTGGAACTGGCTTCAAGGCATATGGCGACTGAGAGAAATAAAGAGGAATGGAACCCCGGACTTGCAAATATGAGTAGGCAGGGTGAGACGGAGTCCATTCCGGAACCGAGAGAATCTGCTCGGTTTCCACTGTGTTTGCTGTGTTGCCCTCATCATCGACGCCACGACGTAAGTAACGAAGACCTGGTCGCTTGACAGAACGTCGAGAAATTAGAGTCAAAAGATACTCACGCTTGCTGGCATTAGTCTCAACAGCTTCGGCCTCGTGTTTTTCACCGAGGATTCGGCCTTCCGCGAGTTCCACTGAGTCCTTCGAAGATTGTTTCTTTTCAGCGCCAGCAATTGTGAACTCTCGTTGGCCGACAAAGCCTTGGATCAAGGGCAGAACAAGACCATGGGCCCCATAATCAATGAATTTGTCCATCAAATGCCTATTCCAGAAATACTACTAACGAGTCAGCCACCAAAGCTCACAGAGGACATATCACGAGCCCTCAAATCACACATACCAACGGATCCACAACTTTGTGGAGGGGAAGCTGATCTTTCCGAGCTTCCTGCATATGTAAAGAGCGCGTGAGATCATAATCATATGCAAAGAAGAAATTATGCGATGCAAACAAGAGTTTTGTGTACCGAAGCAGTTTCGGTAGCAACTCCGCAGGCTGGCCAGATTTAGGCCGATCAAACTCGCTCTGAGCCGCAGCCTCTTCTCCAGGCAGAGTTTCATCCAAAGCTTCAAGCTTTGCCTCGTTGACATCAGCCGAAAGGCTGGAAGCTTCGTCAAAGGGAGGCTCTGACACATCCTGCTCTAGACCTCCGGGCCCGGGCAAGCCCAGGTTTTTGCGCGATAGCCAATTGGCCGCAAATCTACCGAAGCGGACTTTCTTCGCGATCACGTCTTCTGCGATACTCCCGACGCTGGTGCCGCGGACATGAGATATATCGCGAGTAGGTGATGCGGGCACGCTGCCGATCTCCGCCTCCGCCTCGGCTCTGTCTGTTTCGTTATCGGGAAGGTCATCTTCGTCGGAGGACGATTCGATGGTGATTTCTTCCTGTGAGGATTCTTTCCTGGCTTGTGTGATTGCGCGGGAAGCATCTGCTTGGGATGAGATGGGAATGATCGCGACGTTGGTTACGGCGTAGATGGGGCGGCCTTGGATCTGCGCTACTTGCTGGCGCTGTGTGATGGAAACGAGAAATGAGTATGAAGCGACAGATAAAAGACCTGTAGCAGTAATTCCCTGAGATTAGTTTCTTATTTCAATTTACGCCCAGTTCGTCAACATACCTACGAGACCGCAGGCCTCCAGGACATCCTTTCCGTTGAGGGGCTCCGAGGCGCCAGCGGGCAACGCAGTGATTTTGTTCGTCTTATAGTCGATGCGGATGGACGAAGTCTCATTGTTGTTACCGGCGATATGCCGTGGTCCGCTGGCCTGAGCATGTAGAATCAGGCCGTCGACTGCAGCGACGATGGCCAATTTGCGCAATAAAGCGGGCATCGCGCAAGTTCCCCGCGTTCGGGAACAAGATCACACACCTGCCCCAAGGTTGACGTCTATAGACCCCTCACAAAGGCAGCCAAGAACAGGCATTCAATAGAGAATCTGGAGACGTTGGAATTGAAATTGAAAAAGCAAGAATCTCGGATGGGCATGTTCCATAAACAGCTGACCTACAAATACATCATCCAGCCCCACCCAGATATACGTCGTCAATTCTGCAGAAATTAAGCTATAATCTAAGAATATATACACTTCTACTATTATATTCTAGGATCTATTATAAGGATTCCTAGACTATTAAGAGCTTATTTTAGATCTATATAAAGTAGACGTAACGTACTCTATAGTAGAGCCCGAGGAGTGTCGAACATTTTATATAGACCTATAGAACACCGAATAGGATAACATAAAAGCTGAAGACTACGTGAACGAAGTGAATATAAGATGGAACAATCCATCCTAGAGTCTGACGAGGTGCTTCCCGGACTTCTCCTTTGACAGATAGCATTCCTGGTCGATTGTCCCTCTTGCTCCTTTATATTAGCCAATCCACTATCTTCATTCTCTCATTCTTCAATAATCCTTTTCAAAAATTACTGTTAGACAATGACTAAAAACCCTTATCTATTTAAAATGCTTTTTATGTCTAGTTTTCGAAATCGGCTAGGAGAACTAGGAGACATGAAAGAATGTTGCCGACGTGAAGGTCTAATATAGGTAGGTATTCCAAGTATAAGCATATGTTCAAGACTCTCGCCACGCCAGATCACCCATAGAGAAAAAAAAAAGAAAAAAACAAAAAAGTAAAAGACATCAAATCCCAACCATCCAGAGAAACCCAGAGTCATATCCAGTCGTTCATACAGACATGTCCAGTGCCTGATGAGTTCGCCCGAGTTTCAATGCAACTCTGGCATTTTCGGGGAACAGTAAAATTACAAGAGGAGATCAAGCCCGTGGGAGGGAAGCTTGTTAGAAGTCAAGTGTGTAGAGGAAGGAGAATCATTTCAAAGACCTTGTTATAAGGCGAGGACTGGAATCAGACCTTGAGACACCCGCGATCAGATCTGACTGTTCTGCTTGGTGTGCATTGCAGTCTGTGCTTCGGTCTGCGGGAAAGTCGGACCTGGCTCCCCATCACTTACTTCGGTCAAGGTGTTCATGCCGATCCCGTTCTCCGCATCGTATGCGTGGATGAGGCCTTCGCGGTCGCTGGCTCCGTTGAAATATGCACTCGAAGAGCTTCGGCGGGACTGCATTGAGCGACGGGTCTGGAAGCTCGCCATACCGTCTGTTGGCACTCCATCCTCGTCAAGTTTTGAATTCACCATGGTGTGTCCATCAGGGTCATGTCGCGAGAGGTTCAGGAGGTATACGCCGGTGAAGATGACAAGGAATCCACAGAGTAGAGATATGGTGTTAACGGCGTCGGTGGTGTTGAATCCCTTGAAGAGAATGAAGGAGGCACAGAGGGTCGCGGTTGTGAAGGTGACATAGTAGAGTGGGTTCACGCTGTTGAAAGAATCATGTTAGCCTCGCGCACTTATCTCCATTGATGTCTACACTCACATCGAAGTCGAGAAAGAGTTCAATGCCTTGTTGAAGTAGTTCATCTGCGTAAGGATGCAAAACCCGGTCACAATGGCAAAGACGTAGGTGGATGCGTGGACGAATTGGTTGTTTCCCCCAAAGGTTAATTTCACTGCAATACCAAAGGCCTTGACGGACATGACAGAAACAGATCCAACAGTGGAGCAAATCGAGATGTAGATGAGCGGGTTCTTTTTGCCATAGACTGGCGCAACCCGGTAGATCATCACAGTCGAGAAGACCGCAACTGCGACGCAATATAAAAGGAACCCTAGTCGCAAAGTCAGCGATAGTTTTCGGGCGTCGGGCACCGATCAAGTCTTCGTACCTGGCTGAACCGCATATCCAAGAATCTCATCGACTGTCTCCACCTGCTTGTCCGGAGGTGCATGGAGAACGATGACGACCGATCCCAGCAAGCACAGCGCACAGCCTAATTTGCCTAATACGCCAAGTATCTCGTTGAGGAAGTACGAACTCAGGACCGCACTATGCCATGTCAGCATGAGATTTTGCACGCCGTTGAGGAGAGATCCCTACCCGATCAGAACACTCAGCGCACCCAGGGGCGTAACCAGGATGGCAGGCGCAAAGGCGTACGCAGCAAAGTTGGCGACTTCACCAAGAGCCACTGTGAGCCTGTTAGCTTCTCCGAATGTCAAATCTGGCAATTGGTGTCCGTACGTGTCACTATACCACCCCACCACACGGGACTCTTCAAATATGAGAATCCTTCGCCCTCAAATCCATGTCGTTCGGAGGCCTGCATCAAACCCTGTATTCCGACGCATTAGCGACTCCGCTCCGATGATGATTGCTTTAGACCGAAATCGCCGCGGTGTTTGTCCAGCGCATCCGGGATCCAAGTGCCCGCTTCCCGGGGAATTGGCACACCAACCTTTTTGGTGATAACGAAACTCGTACCGATGGCCATGGTCGATACAATGGCTAGAAGAAGCCCGACATATCTAGAAGGGCGCAGCGCGCGACTACGTTAGCACTGACCATCTTGCCCTCGGGGGGCTCGGAGGGAGTTGAGAGCGACATACTTATCTGGAAGCATTTTGACGTGATTTCTATCTTAGGAGCCGGGAGCTCCTACTGTCGAAAGACCTCCAGTGCCGGCAATGCGTCGGGGAATGAGCGAGAGACTCGGGTGAGCGAAGGAAGGGATGGTAATTGGCCAGGGACTAGGACTAGGGGGAAGTAAAGGGAGCGAATGAGGACAAAACAGAAAAACGAGCCAGCCCGAGATTTCTGATGAGTAAGGAGGATGTGTAGAAGATGACGGCCAGAAGCCAGAAGCCAGAAGCCAGAAGCCAGAGATGTGCCTGCGTGCGGTGGGGTTCCGTTTCAAGCCCGATCGGGGGACGCGTAAGAGAACAACGGGGCTAGAGGTCTTGGGAGGCTTGGGAGGGCTTTCAAGTACCGAGGCGTTTTTTTGCTTTAGGTAAATTTAATCTTAATATCCCTTTATATTCTGAAGATTTTGTATATGAATATACATAAATGCAGAACTTGAAATAGAATAGGTGGCCATAACTTCAGATGTCTACTATTTAGTGTCCATGCGCGGAGTACTACTATTTACACCCAAGTATATTGTACACAATACTACCATGTGTCACTGACGTCTATGTGGTCATAGTTCTGGATACTCGTCTGTGTATTCTATTAGTACATAGTACGAATTGGTTTGTGAAAATCAAGACTAGATGGACCCTGAAATGAGGCCAAGACCGGCGTTTCAGCTCCCTCCGAATGCGGCATGGATTTCTATACTTAGCCATCCCCAGAGACACCAATTTGGGTCCACAATATGACATTATCTTGTGTGGCTGAATCAATGTAAAGTAAAATATAACTACATAAGTATAAAACACATTATACTTATACATATACCTGCACAACATACAATACCGATCCCCGACATCCCCGGATGTTCCTCCTTCGTGCCCCATAATATAAGCGAGGGTAGGCACCTGGGCACTTCAAATCTGGGGTTACAAGGTCGGACTTATCTATTCTCATTCATTCACTAAGATATGTTTACAAGTGCCTACGGAATAGACAGCATATATATGAATAAGCATGTGGGGTAAAAATTCATCGATAGAATACTACACACACGTGGACTAACCCATCGCGCCGATACGCCAGATCCTATGGGAAATGCATTCGAAAACTCGCCCAAATAGGCACCCATCAACACCGAACAAAGATTTTGGCCGAAAACCGGCAGTGGTATCTTGAATCGCAATGGCAGGGAAAGAGTAGAAGGACAAAATAAGAAGAAAAATGATAGATGACGGGCAATTGGATAATGTGTCGAGAGCAACTGGAGTTTGATCCAGATGTAGGATGGAAAAAGCGAAAGCGCATGCCCCAAGGTTGAAGGCGTGCACACGCTGGGGGAAGGGGTCGAACATACCTGTTTTTTGGTTAGTAGTCGAACGAAACACTGCATCGAGGTCGATGTCGTTGCTGGCAAGTATGGTTATTAGTAAGGCGGAGGGTAATGACGGGAGTGATGTGGAACGAGCCATCGAGGGTTAGACTCGCTGGACACCAGACATGACGAATGGGAGACTGTAGAAAGGGCTCCAGGAGGAAAAGGAAAAAAAAAAAGTGGGAACGTGGTCTACGAAGAGCGGCGACGCTTGGTGTCAACGGTGGTTTCCACCAGGTCCCAGTCTTCTTCATCTTCACGAGACCGTTTCGCGGAGTTCTGGTTGGTTTGGGGTTCTGTCAAGGAAGGGTCTGTGCCAACCAGCTCTCCAGCCTCTGATTCTTCCAAATGGGTGTCATAGTCGCCAAAATGATTCTCATCAAACTCGTGGTCATCGGCACCCTCGTCATCAGCTGCAACATGAGCATCGAGTTCATCCTCTGACTCGTCGTAGTCTATGCCCTCGAAGTGATCAAGAGCATCGTTCTCTGTATCTCTCTGGGGCGTCTGCATAAGGTCTACAGCAATTCCAAGTAAATCATGTGCAGGCTCTGGCGTTTGCTCCTTCTTGTCAGAGGTGTCATGCAAGTCACTGCCAAGCGGCGGCGCCGGCTGGTCATGAGAGGGGCGGGTGGTTTCATCCCGCAGGAGAATTTCCGAGACAACTTCATCTGTCGGCGGGGCATCTAACTCATCTGTGTCCTCTTCATCAAGAACAGACGCCTGATCAGCTGGTCCTTGTGCATCAACATCAGCATTTTCACTGCCAGTGATATCTTTTTGGAAAGCTTCCGAATCATCGACTGAGCCGATGTCTTCATGCTCGTAGTATTCCTCGGCTCCCAGGTCATCGTTCTCCGGGTCCTCTGCGTAATCGTCGTCGTTTTGATCTGTACCGGCGACCACAGCAACGTCCAGAGGGACATGCTGGGTATGCTCTTTGATCTCGTTTGCGCCTGGCAATGCAGCTACCGTGGCAGTAGAATCACTCTGCCGGTCCTCAGAATCATAGTGCTCTTCGTTCGTATCGCCATGGCCATGATCGTATTCTTGATCTTGGTCGCTTTCGAGATGACGAGACTCATCAAAGTGGTCTGACTCTTTGTTCTCGGGCTGGGCTAGATGAGATTCAGGCTCAGGCTCAGGCTCAGGTGCAGCTTCGGCACTTCGCCCACGAGAGGCAGGCCGATCCTCATCCTGCGCGTGGACAATCCCTGGCTGGGCGTCAGACACAACTTCGGGCTGGACCTGAGACTGTTCACTATCTAGCGTCTGCTCTTTTCCGAGTTCTGGAACCGTTTGCGATTCCGTGATTGAAAGCTCTTTTTGGGCCTCATTGGTGTAGTAGACTTCGTCTTCGTGTTCCTCAGCCCCATGAGCGCCAAGATCCTCGGAACCTGCCTCGACTTCATCATATTCATCCCATGACTGAAGTTCGGAATGAAGTTCGGAAAGTGTCTTGCCCTCAATTGCGGCGTCGTTGAGATCTGCGAGCTCAGCCGGGAATGCACGCTTGGTGCTCAGTGTAAGGTAAAGTGCGTCGGGCTCGGTAGTGCCATCGTTGCGAGAAAGTCTAAGGTAAAGATCTAGGATCTGATGTAAGGTTACTTGGGATGTATGAAATGAGTCCTGATAGAATGAGTCAGTACGCTGTCCGGTGGGGGATAGTTGAGGGAGTGCTTACCTCTGTTATTTGGATACCAAGGGTGTCAATATCGATGACTAAGACCTCATTGCCTGCCATGGTCTTCTGAAGCACCTGGCGCAGAGCCTTGAATATTTCACCAATGTTGTCATAAGCTAAAGCTTCGTCTTCAACAAAGAATGTATCCGCCAAGTCTCCCTCAAGGGGAGGGAACAGAGCGATCTCGCAGTCCTGGTAGAGGATTTTGACTGGATGGAGAGGTTCTTCTATGTATGCGGCCTGTTGGAGAGATACATCCGCATCCGCAACCTCCTGATTCCCCTCAGACTCAGGCTGCGCTTCCGGGTGCGCAGTGTCATCAACATGGGAATCTTTGGCGGAATGTTTGGTTTGACTGGTCTCCGGGTCCTCGTTGGGAACTTGCGCTACCTGAGTTTCCGACACAGAAGATTGTGATATCTCGTTAGTCTCTCCACTAATCTCTGCCTTTTCATTATGAACGCCGGGTTCGGGACTGATGACGTCTTCAGATGGTTCCTCAGTAAGGTCATCCGCAGCCCTGCTCGGCTGGGCCTGAGTGTCTGCATCGCCAACACCGGAAGCCTGAGCTTCGTCTTGAACTGGAGCAAGTTCCACAGAGCCCCTTAAGCCTTGCGGTGCTGCTTCGAGAGGTTCCACAGGTGTGACTGTGGATTCCTCCTTAATGGGGCTGGCAGCGTCTTCATTGCTGCCAGCAGGTTGAAGATGGATGATGGGGGCATCAATATCAACTTCTTCGGCCTGATCAGGTTYAATCATTTCCTCTTCGTATGGCCCTTCATCGAATTGCACGTCAATATCGTTGTCTTCATCGGCATAGTTGTCAGCGTCGATCATCGAGCCTTCAGAGGGTTCGGCCATGTCGGCATCGTAGATCGCGTCATTGCTAACTTCGTTAGGCTGAGAGGTATGTGTAAATTCATCTGCGCCCATCATGTCACTGTCCATGTTCGAGACATGGTCCTCCATGAGGTCGATGTCGATGTCAAAATCGTCAGCCTGCCCTTGGTAGGGCGAGGCCATCTCCATAGAATCTCCCGTAGCTGGGACTTCCATTACGGTGTATGCGCTCAAAGGAGCGGTTGTCATAACAAGACACGTAAAGACGTGATCTGGGGGTCGTAGGTAGTATTGGAAAGTTCAGCAATCACGTTCCATGAAAACGGTGGAAATGATGGTTGAAAGTGAAAGAAAAAAGAATCCTCAGCGACACGCAGAGCGAAATGCTACAAGTAATAACACGAGAAACGATGAAGTGAGTGATGATGGAGTGTATTCAACGCGTAGGAAAAAGATGAAGTGAAGAGAAAGTGTCTGATGACGACTAAGCGAAAGGAATGCACGGGCCAACCGCCGCCGAAGTGAACAGAGTAGCTCCCTACCGCTGCCAACCATCAACATCAGGGTATACGCTTCTAGTCAACCCTACGCTTCTCTATCCGTTTCTATACTCTTTTCTTTAATCGCTCTTTTATTTTCATTTCTGTGCCCTTTTTGTGCTGTTTTTCGCCATGGTAAGCCCTTGTTCACTCCTATTCGCGGGGGGAATTGGACTAATCAACACACCACAGGTCGTTCTCGCAGCGTCGATATGCACCCGCGGAGGTAAAGCGGTCCTCTCGCGCCAGTTTCGGGAGATCTCTCGGTCCCGAATTGAAGCCCTTCTCGCCTCCTTCCCCAAGCTGGCGGACTCCGGAACCCAGCATACCACCGTCGAGCAAGACAACGTGCGCTTCGTGTACCAGCCATTGGACGAGTTGTATATCGTGCTGATCACCAACCGTCAATCGAACATCCTCCAAGACATCGACAGTCTCCATCTCTTTGCGCAAGTCACCACCAGCATCTGCAAGAGCTTAGACGAGCGGGAGATTCTTCGCAATGCCTTTGAGCTCCTGAGTGCGTTCGATGAATTGGTAACTATGGGATACCGGGAGAATCTTTCTCTCTCTCAGATCAAGACCTTCCTGGAAATGGAGAGTCATGAGGAGAGAATTCAGGAAATCATTGAGCGGGTATGTTGTGGAATCACCGGCGAGGTTATGTTCACGGCTAACATACATTGATAGAACAAAGAGTTGGAGGCCAGCGAGGAGCGCAAGAGGAAGGCGAAGCAGCTGGAAATGCAACGCAAAGAGGCTGCTCGCACAGGTCGCGCCGCCGCCCCAAGAACTCCATCCTACCCTGTCTACACACCCCCAACACGCCCCTCCGTGCCTGACACCTATGATTCATACGAGGCCGAGAAGAAACAGGCCTTTGCCAAGTATGTTTGGTTGATTCCCGATTGTTTAACTGTTGCGAAACTGCTGCTGACTGCGTGATAACTAGGCCCATTCCCACTCGCGGCAAGGGCATGCAACTGGGCAAGAAATCAAAGGCAACAGATATCTACGAGAAGGTCCGGGGTGATATGGGCCCCGAAATCGAAGAGGAGAGCCCATTGGTGGCTCCACAAGCTTCGGCTCCGGTACACGACATTCCCTCAGCCCGGGAGTCTCTCAATTTGGACCGAGAGCCCATTCAACTCACAATCGCCGAGACCATCTCAGCCGCCCTTACTCGGGAAGGAGCCTTGAAGACTTTCGAGGTTAAGGGTGACATGCAGCTCCGTATCAGTGATCCCTCACTCACCAAACTCCGACTCGACTGTCAGGCTATTCCCACACATGGCGCACAGTTCCGCACCCACCCTAATGTCGACAAAGCTCTCTTCACCAACTCTTCCGTGATCCAACTGAAGGACACTACCAAGCGCTTCCCCGCCAACAACTCCATCGGGGTCCTCCGGTGGCGTGTTGCCAGCTCGGCTGACAATACCGACATTCTCCCCATCGCATTCACCGTTTGGGTAAACAAGGGCTCTGACTCCACCACCGTGACCGTGGAGTATGAGCTCACCGGCGAAGATAGTCTCCACGATGTGGTCGTCACTATTCCATATGGCACGACAGAACCTGCTGTGTCTAGCTTTGATGCCGTCTACGAGGTCTCCGGGGACAGTCTGGACTGGAACCTGGGCACTGTTGACGAGTCGAACGCCTCTGGCAGCTTTGAGTTCGAGGCGATTGATGCTGATGAGAATGAATTCTTCCCGATGAGTGTCCGCTTTGCCAAGACCAAGCCTTTCGTGGATGTCGATATCAACGGTGTTTCCCTACTGGATATGGAGGGTGAGGGTGTTGCGTTCTCAAAGGATGTTCGAAGTGTTGCGGAGAACTACCTCATTGAGTAAAAATGGGCTTGGACTACTGTATAGAGTTCCTAATGATGTTCGGATTGTGTTCTTTAATTTCCAAGATCGTGTTAAGCCAATTCTTTTCCATTTTACAATAATACTATAACCTTCATACTCTGTAGTATATTATTTTCTTCCAGTTAAGTCATCGAGGCCTGACAAACAAGGCCATTAGGCCCATATTAAATACAATCATCTGAACGTAATAGAACGTCAGGATTATAGACTCGCAAATTAGCTCAATATGTCCAAGACGGGAGACGTTGGTGAGAATTGCCGTCAAGCTTTTCCCCCCTGGTTATCATCCACTTTCCGAATGTGTCCGGGCCTGAATGCCAACCAGGGACGAACCAACTTCAAACGCCGGTGCCGCCACAGTCTAACGTCAGATTGACTTCGAAGCCTTGGGTCTGGGCCACCTAGACATTATTTACTATTCACTGTTGATTCAGTTCTATATTCTTCCCGAAGATGGATCAAGACTGCGGCAGTTCAAGGTTCATGGGCTTGAAATACACAAATCCAGAGTTTCAAGAACAGCCCTGGGAAGATGAGCACTTGCCCTGGCTGAAGATCTGTTTGAATCCCATCTCACGATCCTTGGTCACTGTATCGGAGTCCAGAGCTAGTCGGTACTAACAACCGAAAGCTGACCCTGAGAAAGAGATGGATCCCCGGAGGGAATCTGATGGTTAAACCAATACCTAGGTACCTCCTCTCTCTGGAGTAATCAGATGTAAGCCCACAATAGGCATGTTTGGTTGATGGCAAATAGTGTGATCAATAACCAGAAGAAGGTATTTTGCTCATGAAAACGTTGAACTTTCGCCCCATGGCCCTACGAGGAGAGGCAAAACTCGCCAGCTATTCCTTATTTGGCGAGTGGCTAATGGTGCGCGTTTACTCATTACCCTAAACGAGCATTGGATGTCATCACAGTATCGGCTTGACCAGCTCACGATTCCCAACGGTGCCCCAAACCCGAACCC
>PKQL01000598.1:0-17211 GCA_002916455.1 Penicillium sp. CF05 | reverse complement strand
GTACATGAATGTGTATATCAATAGTCGCCCACAGCAGCTAAATGCGGATATCGACTTGATGCCGCACCCTCGCGTCATGGCGACATTTGCCGGGGGAATATTATCCTTGCGGCTGACGGATCTAATTGCTTTCTTGACTGGGCATATTCTGATTTATATCCTCGGTTTTTTGAACATGTCACAATTTCATGCGCATGGTATGATTTCTTTCAATAGCCTCTCAAGTGGGAAGTTGAGAGTGCAATGAATCTGACGGACGACGAGCGACTGGACATGCAATTTCTCCATGTGCGCCATGCAAATTTAAGATGGACATTGTATGAGTTGTATGAAATCCCTTCCGTTTGCTATAAATGGACGAACAAGCTGATTATCTAGCTTGGGAAACAACAACAAACTCCCGAGAAAGAGGAAACATATAAAGCAGCACTATTCGAGAGTGGTTACGGCAAGGACTGGAAGCCTCTCATTGCGAAGATGCGTGGATCGGCTACCGATGTTTCCGACACCGGTGTTCCTCAGCTTGAAGAGGATAAGCACACTGTCCATTCTGGTCTCCTCGACTGCCTCGGCTGTGGCCCCTGTGCCTGATTATTTTGCTCTGATGACATTCACACACGTTTCTCGGCAATTTGAACTCTGGCTTGGATAGTCTCCTTCGTACCTCACTCAACCAGCAGCCTGGCATCCACGAGTGTCTCGACTGTGACTACCTTAACTGAATCATCGGCTACGGCCTCTGCAACGCCTGCTTTGTCTTTGACTATTTCCGCCGCCACTTCCTATGATGACTTGGGGTCGGGCTTAGATGGACTCTTGGTGTTTCAACCAGCGCCTCGGCCTCTGCGGGTCCGAACGGAACTGATCCTTCTAGTGCTAAGTGTACCAGCTCCAGTATGTTCAGCTCCCATTCCGCAAGCCCAGCGATGACCAGCTCGAATCGAACCTTCTTGATGTCTCGGGTCTGAATAATGAGTCTGTCAACGGCAACAGCACCACTACCAACCCGTCCTTTAAGGCTACTAGTCCGCCGACTATCCCAACTAGCATGCATGCTTCCACATCCTGCTCGCTCTTAACAACTCGGACTACTGCCGAAACATCAACTTCTGGTGATCCGCTTGACACTCTTGTGTCCAGCGTAGGCTCCCTGCTTTGTACCACCTCCCCAGGGGCTGGCAGCGTTGGTCAAGTGTCAACTGCATTGATTCTCGGTGACAGTATTTTGCAGTCCACATCAAGTGGCCTCTTCGCTACCCTGACACTGGGTGATAGCACCACTACCATTGTCCCGACCCCGACCGACTTCATCGCAACTATATTATAGCAGAGGGCTCCATGAAGCCCCAAACAACCCAAACGCAGGCGCGAAGCTATCCACCTACAAAAATAACGATGGAATGCCGCCCACCATTGTTTATGTGCCTAGCATTACCGTTATTGCGAGCTCGAGCTCCGACCAGACCGAGAAGCTCAAAGCAACATCGCTCCCTGGCTCCATAACTCCATCAAACGAATCAAACGAAGTTACCGAGGCCTCATATGACACAACATTGCTTCAGCTTGGATTTAATGGTCAGCTGCCGTGGCCATTTGTCGTAAATACCCCGTTGTCTTCATCGCAAATTTTAACCACACACCACAGGCTATTGAAAGTGCTTTGCCAGCTCTCTCAGCCAACGATAGACCTGTTATGTTTGCCCTTGAGCCTTACCACGGCTGGCAAACCACTGGATATAGCGCCACCCTTGCTATTTTCTACTTCCCTACCAGCAAGGTTGATTTGATAAGAGATCTAAAAGTCAATCCCAACTCTGCTCTGTACAACCAAGCCAGTGATCCTATTCAGTCACAAACGTCTATGGTTGACCCGGCAATGCCTCTCGAATTTCCTAGCAATTACGCTAGTGGCGGCAGCGACTTGACTGACAGCGGTGGTAGCACCGACCGTAGTGACAGTGGCTCGGACGGTGATAATATCAACGGTGATGGCTCTGCCAGCAGCTCCAAGGCAAAGGCCAGCTCCGCTGGGGTCGGCTGTGGTGTTGTAGCTGGCGCCGGTGCTTACGGTGCCGGTATGTTCTGGATTCCCCGTCGCTACCGCCGGAGAAAGCATCCCGACCAGCGCTCCAACCATTCTGATACCGCTGTTAGCTCGATGTTCGCTGCCGGTCGCCGTGTCCCTAGCCAGCACACTCGCGGGAGCTGCCCGCCTCCATATTATCAGCACTCCGACTATGGTAGAGATCTCTTCGGGAAGGAACTTATTCCGTTTCTACGATACAACGTATAGTGCGCTTTTTATATCGTTTGTGACGTTGGTTGTGAGTATAGGTTGGGCGGGAAGAATAGGTTCTTGCGCTGGAAAAATCACGGATGTGATAGATCAGTGGAGGACGGAAGCACAGGTTGTTCATTGGTTTGAGGGCGAGCAAGTGATGGATGGTATCGGTTGAGGCTGGGGCGAGTAGGTGGGTGGAGGTAGTTGTGGCTCTAAGTTGATGGCAGTTGAGCATTGGAGTGAACGTTAGTGTCCAAGCATTTCTCTACCGTAGTGGCCACTGTTGGTGCCAATTGGGCGCGTTGTTTGTGTGCTAGCGTCGATGATTGTCTTCTTTAATGGTTCGCGCTCTGCAGAAAGATGGTGGTAATCCGGCGTCCATGTTCGGAAAGGACATGATTGGCGAATGAGAGCACAGTGAAAGTGTTCGATAGAGTGGGTGGACAAAATGCCAAAGGATGCGTGATACGCTTTGGTAGACGGACTTGACAAAAGTATTCAGAAGGCAAAACCACCGAAAGGGGAAGAAAGCAGTAAATGAGAAAAGTCAAAATGCACAGAGGGTTTCTCTGGTGACGGAAAAGACGAAGAGCGACAGGTGGCGGGTGAAGGTCGGGTGAAGAATTAAGTGATATACCTAGGCACCTCGGCAAACCGATAGGCTGTGTGGTAGCCGTCAAAGGCGTTATGTCGTCTCTGAAGGCTAGGAAAGTATGAGAAAAATCTGGAAAGAGGCATGTATGATACGTACGACTGCTGAGCGATAGCTATGACTTTCCATGGCAAGCTGCTTTACAGACTGATTATGCATTGACCAAGCACGGGAAGACCAGAGCGTGTCAATAAGATAAGGTGGACTGTTCAATATATTGGGTCTCTGGGAATCGCAGGTATAATTCCAAATTTCCAAGGCTAGGGATTGTGGCAATATAAAAGGTACCTAGACTATTATAACAGTTAGTTATGTCTGGTGCTGGCCTTGGAAAATGTCAATTCTGCACGTCAATACCCAGTCGCATATTTTAATTCGCTAGACCGCAATATAAGTCGTAGCAGTAAACATCGTTCAAATTTCCTGCAAATGGTGACCATCGTTGAAGTAATAGATTGGACGATTAGGCCATCGCAGATGTCCGACATAAATAAGTGCATCCACCGGGCAAGGCAAACTACTAGTTCCATTGCAGCAAATTAGTGGACAATGGCGCATCCCCTAAGCCGTGTCAAGCGAGAGCAACTCCGTAAGCCTCGCAACAATCTACTACGACGCCACAATGGATTTTGGCTTCTGTATGGGATGAAAAGCTGGCTCATCATGGAACTGCCTGATGGTCAGATCTTTACATACCACTCCCATCCAGATACCCCTCTGCCCTCAAGGGAAGATATGGTAAGACAAAATTAATATGAATATTCGATGATTTGCCGCTTATTGGTGAAAGAAAAGACGGCCCAAGCCCACTATTGTTCGAACGCTTCGCGACTATATTTCTGCGACCTCTGCTCAGTCAGTGGGCAGAGACATCCCGGTCTTCTGTGCTCCAGTTCGTCGGAACCAGAAATGGGGAGCTCTGGCGAATCATTTGAACAATAATCGTCGCATTGTCTCGTAGTAATACAAACCGTTTGGTGCTTAGTTAGTTCACTTCGGTGCACAGTGGGATCCGTGGCGCACGTCAAGAATTACCGATCTCAATCCGGTGGTTAAAGCAATGGAGCCTGTCCAATATAATAGCCGGGATGACATCTCACTACATACAACAGGGAGCGCCGAAACAAATGTGACCAATTTATTTCTTTGATTATTTCTCAAACTTTAAGTCTAGTCACGCCAGCCCTAATGTAGCTAGTCGAAGATGTACCCTCGCTCATCGCCCTTTCCCTATTCGACAGCCCGAATTGGTCTAGGACAGAAGTAGATTGGCCAATACTTGGCGACAACCCAAAGGGGACAGTAGAAAGACCCGTTCGGAGCGGACAAGTAACTTTCAGTTGGTTGCAATACTTATATTGTTTCTCACGGCCATATTGGGAATAAATCATCATTCTAGTAAACTTGACAAGTTTCAGTATCGAAATGGCTCTATCCGGTATATGCAAAGGCCTAACCTATCTATGGGCTGTGATTGGCTGGTGGTTATGGCTCCGATTGATATTGACCTGAACTTGCGCCCATTCTTTATTGAGACTCCCAACCAGATGGTCGAACGAGGGGAAATGACCCAGCTACTACGACACATTAGAATAACCATCACCCCGTGTCCGTTCTCCGACGCTACGTACGCCTAATGTGCATCCGGCGATGTCGGTGGAGTCGGCCCTGTTTCGCGCTTGAATCAAGAGAAACTGGAACATGGCCTAAGTAAGCGGAACGTTCCTAAGGGGGCTATAATACTTACCGATTGGGTCACTAGACAGGCGATGGTTTCGTCTCACGCTGTGGGCGGGTAGCGAGCCAGTTGTCTGCGTTGCAGAGAATTGTTAGCGCAAGTCTTCGCGATATCGTGTTATATGAGCAGCGTGTACTACCGGCTCTGATGGGAACATGATTGCCTTTAATGGCCTGGAAGCCTGGTGAATTATTAGCATGTCTCGGACTCGGACGGCGAAAGAAAGAGCCATACCACCGCAATGGTAAGCAGTTGGACGCCCGGAATGAAGATCCCCAGTGCGATCATATGTTTTATTTCTCATAAAAGCTATATACATTCTAAAGGGAAGGAGGGAAAGGGTTCGCTGTTATATATCTGATTCTTCTAGGCTGTCTTGCAAAACAATTGTGGTCTTGGCGGCATAAGAGAGCTACCGACCCCTGTGTAGTCATAGCACTTAATGCATTAAATCGAGTAGGCCGCAGCAATATGATGTTATAGAACATTCAACAGGAGGAATTCATGCTACTCACTCAAACGGTCACCTCAGCATCAGTCAACAAGTTCTTCAGATGTGTACAACGATATCTATCTAGGAGAATTCTGCAGCTCGCAGGCCGCAGATCGTTTCATTGATTTCGGCCATTATTTATAAAACCCCCTAAAAAGGCCAAAATTCACAGCTTGAGTCACTATGGCGCAGGAAAATTTGCTATATGAGGGTATGTTTGTCACCAAATTTGACAACCGCAGTGCCAGATCCAGACCGCCAATTCAGGCCTATGCAAGCCTCTTCTTCTGATATATAAGCCTGCAGTGTGGAAAATACGATATGCATGTGAGGACAGCTTTTCTCTCTGATCTCGTTCATTGAATTTTTCTGTTTTTAGCTGTCATCAGGTAGCGTACAAGTGGTGGCCCGAGCACGGAGATCGGTGTCAGATGAATTGCAAGACATAATAAACGTGTGGTATCAGGTATCGCAAAGAAAGAAAAAGAACATGACTATCTCCGATGATAATTGGGAGTAGTGAAACAACGTTATGCGTTTCCTGCCGTCAAACATGGACTGCAGTAAGAGACGCAGCGCTGAGATAGATGATAAAACAAACCCCTTTTTTTGATGAACTTTCCGGGCATGAAAAACCCATCCGGAAATATCTTGAAAAGCAAGACGGAAAAAAAAAGAAAAACCCATGTGGCATCAAGCGTTGGCGAACCGATAAAAAGCACGAGGGATATCAGCTGTACATATTAAGGTCGTAAGAAGAAATAGCCCTCGAGATTTGTGTTTAATAACCTCCATGCAGGACAAAACGCCAGTGAATGCTGTGATAACATTCCGGCCACGGAGCCGATGAGATCGAGAAAAACAAAGCAGAAAGAAGAAGAATTCCAGATGTGCGCCATATATGCAATGCATGATCGTGATCGTAGGTGTCAAGAAGAAAAGCTGTGCTGTGTTATAAAGCAAGTCTGTGAAAACTCAAAAAGCGTGTAGGTGAAGTGGATCGAAGGCGAATTAACTACCATCCCTTCACATGGTACTCCCAGGGACCGTAATCGGTGGTGTAGTTGGTCCAGGAGACATTCTTGGCCAGGTCAAAGTTAGCAGCAATGGGGTCTGCTTCAGCACTAGCCTGATTCGGACCAACTCCCTTGTGTGGACCATTAGGACCAGGGTACTCCTGAAGGTTTTTAATGTCGTGGGCGGTGTGGCGACGCTTGAGGAAAGCGTTCGCTGTCACACTCTTTTGCTGGCGCTCCCAGAGAAGATGCCGACGGAGGGACTCCGTCAATTCAGTGGTAAGCATGTTACGACGGGTGGTTCGCGGAGAGTGTGCCATAGACTGCGAAGCGTTGGTGTTCATGACAATAGGCTTCGATCGGGGAACATCGGGGCCACGCATGACCGAGCTTTCCTCTTCCTTGCTAGGAGGGGACTGCGGAATAGATGGACCGCTGGGTGAGGTCAACCGCGATCGCTGAAGTGCGGGACTAAACCGGAATGCAATTCCTTGCATGCGGGCCGGCCGGTGCATCATCATAGTGAGCATCGAGCGGCGGGAGACCAGGTCGGGCCGGGAATCAACCCGTTGGAACATTCCTCCTTGTTCGTCAACGCTGGGCTCGCCACCTTCAGTGATGGAATCCTCCCAATCAGAATCCTCAGCGTCCCCGATCGCACTCTCCGAGACTTCATCCTCGGTCTCAATGGCGTCCTCATCAGATCGACTGATGACCCTCGAGTTAGGGATGATGTGGGACGAGACCTGATTGCTGAAGGAAGCTGTCTTTTTCGTAGAATCCGGGTTGTTGTTTTTCGGTTTCAACCCTCCACCGGTCGCATTCTCCTGGGCCGCCTGCGGAACCATGCGCTCTTCGGATGAGCTTTCATCGTCATCCCCAGAGGACCCGCCCAATGTAAACATGCCTCCCTTCTTCCTCAACGGCGATGGCTTTAGTTGCGTAGTAGAACGGGAAGGGCTAGGGTCGATAGACCGTCTTTGTTGCGATCTGAGTGAAGATGAGATGTGCGATGGCGAGAATCCACGAACAATGCTGGTAGACCTGACCAGTTCAGGTCGGCTGGGAAGGATGCCGGAAGTTGAGACACTGGTATCGGACGCGTTGACCGTGCAGTGTCGCTCTCGTTGCCCTCCGGGGCAGTCGTCGAGCAACTCAGTCGACTCATGAGGGTATGGGGTCAGTCGGAAGGAGAAATGAGGGACGTGACGGGCGGTAGAGACAGAGGGGGCGGATGGGCGAGGAGTAACGTCGACGACGGGGGCAGCAGGCTCGACGGGATGAGGCGCGGGCTTCAGTTGCTTCTTTTCCTTAATGTTGAGGACCATCCGCTCCAAACTAAACGAGGTGATGTGCTTCTCCTTGCCACAGCCGAGGCTGGCTAGTGAGTCCTCGCGAACGACAGCAGGTCGGTAGTAGAGAAACTTGGGACGCTTCATATAAGCTTCGATTCGCTCGGCTTGGTCAGATGCAGCCGACTCGACGCTGGTGGAGAGTTCGGGCAAATCCCCAGCTTCGGATCGTAGCAATGGGAGGGCAGAAGTGCTGTTAGTCTTTTCGGGTTCGACACAGAAGGTTTCGCGAGTCCATAGCCGCCAACTGAGATTCTCAAGTCGACGGCCCTGGTCCATGTAGTCGGCACATTTTGAAAAGACTGTGCGGCAAGTCAGCAAAACAAGATATCCCTCAACCATCAAAATTGCTTCTTACCCATCCACATTCCATGAAGATTTTGAGCGTTCGCGGTATCCACCTTATGGATATTGTTCACGTCCACCGTGAGAACGGGGGTCGTTAAAGGCATTTTCGCGACGCCACAACTAGCAAAGAAGGAATTGATCTTACTGAAAAGTTGATCGATATTCCGGGGTCGCCGTCTCCCCCGAGAGCGGTCGTACGGCGCTTGAGATGCGGTGGTGAATGTTCGTAGGAATCAACCGGTTTCTGGGTTTCTGGGTTTCTGGAATGGGCCTTGACATTTGAGTCCGGACCCTACGGTGTGCTGCAGAGTCGATAAATCGGGTTTGGCGCCTAAGATGCTATCGAATTCTCACGGGAAAGATGTCGATAGTGAAGGAATTCGGGTTTTAAGCGAAGTGAAGAATTAGGTGGGATGTCCGTCGATTTTCCGTAAGAGCGCCACAGTGCGGAGATTGCGGGGCGAAGAGTCGGAGAAACGAGAGGGTATTGAAAGCGGGTTGAGGTGATCCTTCAGATTGACGGGTGAGAGAGATTGTAGGTCGAGAGTGAGGAGAACGGTTAGAAAATCTTGAGAAGGAAGAGGAGGAGAAAGGGAGTCGGCGATAATAAGAATGACGGGGCACTTTGGCGGAGTGGGGTGGAAGAAGCGGGCATTAGGATCAAGGCACGGTAATAAAGTAAGTTACATGAACGGTGCTTATTAATCAAGATTGGTGGGTTCGCGCCAAGCCCTGCAGATTGCTTGATGCGGCCATAGTGGATACGGGACCGGCAAGAAACCTGACGCGGACTTGAACTTGACGTCTCAACCCTACTCCGATATTCATTCCCTGATAATTCGTGGACATATCAAGCTCACTGCTCAATTCAGATCAAGTTAATGTTTTCTTCATTCTTGATTTTACATGGTTTCACTTTTTTTTGCAAAGCTTATTTGGAGGAGTATGGGGTGGATGATTTCTGGAACAACTTGTGAGCCGTATTATCCTTTAACTGTAACCAATACCAGGAGAAACTTAGATATTCTGTTGAATGTCAGTTCCGTTTAATCATGGCTGCTCACCCCGTTCAAGCCCTAAGGGAGGCAGTTGGCACCGTTGGGATCGACCCCAGGGCTTATCAGCTTTCATCAGCAAAACTCACTAGTGTGCAAGGCCCCGGAAAAAGAGGGGACGATAGCACCTACTTCACTAGTAACGAGGGCATACCATTCCCGGATCCAGCTCACAGTAAGACTGTCGGAGGCATGCCTGTGGTTTCCGACATCCATCTACTCCAGAAACAGCAGCACTTCAACCAATCGAAAGAATCTGGAGAGAATGGTTCATCCTTGTAAGTCTCTTTTTCGTATGCGTGTAACGCAATGTTTTCTGTCTGACTTTCCCAAGGTGGCAGTGGAGCCTTCAGACATTTCGAGACAAATAGAGATGTTACGGCGTATTGTAAGGTTGGTTTACCTAAAAGGCATACTCCACAACCTCGACTGAAGTATAAGGCCGATTTCTTGAAAAGCGTCGGCCTTAAAAACCCCGTGTTCACTCGATTTTCCACTATCACCCTAGGTCGCGAGTTTCCCGATCGAGCTTGAAACCCTCGTACCTTTACTATTCAATTTTGCACGGAAGAGGGCAACTATAATATTATCGGCTCGAACTTCGTACGTCTCTCTATATTCTATCCTATCTTCTCCTATACATTATTCCAAGCTGATCAGAAATGGTACACCTCTTTATACGTATAGGGTAATATAGTTGTGTTAGACTATATATATAGCTTTGCGCGAATCGTTAGATAAATGACATCATATGCTTCCATCCAGCGGAGGTCTGATATCACATATCGTCATCTCGACAATTTTTATTGAAATACCAGGCGACCGCAGCACTGAGTCTGAATAACGAGTGGATAGATCCACTAGTACAATATGCAATCCGCTTTAAAATCCGTGATCGGTCCTAAAAAACACATTCACGACCTCGCTGGGCAAGTGGTCTTGGTGACTGGAGGCGCACTTGGTATAGTGTTCGTCTATCGCTCACCAAAATTAGTATCATTTTCTCTTTGTGCAATTGGTACTAATAGAAGAGTGTAAAGGTACGAGGTCTCACGTGCGTTCGTACTAAATGGGGCGCGGGTAATCATGGTCAACCGCAACAAGACCAAGGACTTGCGGCTATAGAAAAGATCAAAGAAAAGGCCGGTAACGATGCCATGATTGAATGGATCCCATGCGACATGGGTAGTCTGGAATAGATAAGACAGACCTTCACCAAACTTAGGGAGCAGGAAGAACGCCTTGATATTGTATGTTTTGTGTCATGTGAACTTGTTTCCCGGATCCTCTTACTGACTCTACAGCTCGTTCTTTCCGCCGGAATCAACGCAAACCAGTACGGCGAGATGACAGATAATATCGACCGGCATTCCTAGGTAAACTGGTTGGGGCATTTTTATGTCTGTAATCAGCTGTTCCCGCTGTTACGGAAAACGTCAAGGCTGCCTGATACACCTGCTCCACTAATCGTCTTTGAGAGTTCGGAACAGCATCGTATGGCTCCATCAGATGTTCATTTCGCCTCTCTGGATGAGATCAACAACCCTAAATTCGGTAATCTTCAGTTGTATTGCAGGACAAAGCTCGCTATCATCCTCGGGGTCAAGTACAGACTCTTGGAACGAGTGATCCGACCGAACAACGACAATATTTTACGCACTCTCTGTCCATCCCGGCGCGGTAAGTAAAGTGCATGGTTATCTTCTGCTGTGCTAGTCCAAGGCTGACGACCAGTATCTGTAGGTCAATACGGCCATGCAACAGCAATGGAAAGAAGCATTCCCGGGACCCTTGGGTAAACTGCTGACTACGACCATGTTGACTATCGGCAGGGATGTAGAGCAAGGCTGCTTTAGCGCCCTGTACGCTGCTACAAGCCCTGAGATTGTTGAGAAAGATTGGAATGGCTACTATTTCACAGACCCGGGCCAGCCTGGAAAAGAGTCGAGTCAGGCGTCTGATCCTGGTCTAGGATCTGCTTTGTGGTATCTCAGCGAGCTTATCATAAAGGATAGGTTGGGGCAGTGGGTGTTGTTTGATTGGAGACCTAAGGTGTGACCGTTCCATATAAATGCCGGAATAATCGGTAGAGCTGTCTAGGGACTGTAATGCACTAGAAACACAAGTGTCTATGACGCTAGTATCGCGAATAAGCTTTGTCCCCTCCCTGATCCCTGGCCTAGTAGAGTGGCTATGATCATCGGATGAGCTTCATATGTTGAATGCTTTTTGAAGGAATCGGAAATTCGAGCGGGCATTGATGGGGTTCCCGGCTAAGGAAATACTGAATTCAATCAGTTAACCAGTGAATCAATCAACCGAAATTTTTTTTTTTGGGTGCTTCATCTGTTAGGCCGACCATGGCTCGCTTTCTCCAGTCTAGACGGACAGACCCACACAGCTCAACACAACCAGCAAAACACTAAAGCGAGGCCAGGCACAGAAGTCCAAGCTTTCTAGGGATGGATTATAGGCACTTTTCGGTGATTCAACGTTGAGTCGCTCACAGATGAGGTGATCAGAACAAGAATTATGGGCCTGTCATTGCGGATTGAATATCTCCCACAAAGCCTCAATTTAAGAGGGCCGTGAAGGATACAACAGTCAGCCAACGTTGCTTGACCGGCTCAGCATCTCTTTTTCCCAACATCACTCTTAATCGCCTCTCTGGCCGAGCATCCAAAGCATCAAAGTGTCACTACAAAGCTTCGGGGTGAAAAGAAGCCATGGGTCTCAACAGGCCTCAATTAAGAGGTGTGTTCCTCAACGCTTCCTACCACTTCACTTGATTCTGCGAAGTCGAGCAGGCCTGTGTCTGACGCACTCGATAAGTTCTCCCTTTGTTCGAGTACTGGAATTTATACCGTAATTCCATTTATAGGATACATCGTGGACTAGCAAATCAGACAGCGTCTGTGAGAGGCGTGATCCCTAGCAGACCCACTGTGCCATTCACGCCAGCCGATCAACGATACGATATTAGGGTTAGCTAGTTAAAGTGTCTATGCGAAGATGTCTCCGCTATAGCAGCTGACTGAGTTGATCAACTGTCGCGCCTCTGGATGTACCTCGAATTTGAAGCGCGACTGCTCATACTGTAGAATGTGAAAGCCCACAAATCCTGTTTGAAACTGTACTGACTTGAAAGACGCGGGACAACCAGATCCGTGGACATTCGACCACAATGCACCAGCGCAAGGGCCACAGCTCCTTGACGTCTCTTCAGGTCAGGCACGAAGGGAGTTGTGCCTCACCTTCTCCTTGCACGCAGATCTGGACTAGCAACATGGCCAACGGCGAAGGTAGGGCTCCCCTGCCATTAAGCAAGACGAAACATCGGCATTTCTGGGTGTCCGTCGGATTATCAGGCTTGAAAAGACGCCAGATGCCATCCGAGAACAACGTGGGGCAACAAATTGGACGCCACTAATGCAATTCACGAGGTCTTACACGGTGTTCGAATGCCGAAAAACACACGGTGTAGTATAAGCCCATTGGGATTTGGGGTATGTATCGGGTAGACGCATCAGCACATGACCTGAGGTACAGAGTCGGCTGAGAGAGAAGTGCGAAGGTAGAGACGATCAGAAGCTTACATTGACTCATCATCAATGCCACCCATGGTCATGTGAGGGTGATAGAGAGCATGGAATCGCATCGGTATCGGGGAGCCCGAGCAGACAATACACTTGCGCGCTTCGAATTCGACTCGAGTGACGGGAACATGAGAGTACCTCCTATTGTACGATCCGAGTCAGCAAGGCTCGAACCACTTGACGAGTTGTTATGACTTACCTGTTCATAAAGTTCGCAGAATTCTCGCTTGAAACGAGACGCTTAATTAGCTTCGTGATCGTATCATCTTACCGACAAGATCACCTACGATGGTCTTCATCAATGCAGTCACCATTCATGCCATGTAGACATGATGTTGTATCCGGTTCGTCGCAATCTCCGGCTGTCGCTTCGGAGAAGCCACGCTGGGCGCACCGGGCAACTTCTGAGTAGGCCTCGTCAAGTCCTATGGGACTAGACTTGACCTAGTCCCAAATCCCAGGGCACCCCACTCCCATGGGAGTACCTAACATTTCCAGTCCTTTCCATGGGGGTGGGGTACGCTCGCATTGGGATTCCCCAATTTCCCGCCAAGACCTAGATTTTGCATAAATAACCAAAAAGGTATGGATAAAATCGCTGACAACTCATTCAAAATTACTGTTATTTACACCTGTTTTAGCTATCTGAGGGTTCACACTGTTCATCTCGATCCCCTATGAAATTATTTGACAGTACCTTCGACTTACATAATTTCTCCCTACTAGACATATGAAATTCGGTTTTTGATGGTTCAAACATATCCATGGCTTTCCAAAGTAAATTCGCGAATCGTGCCATGTGTTCCCACATGAATATATATATTCACTAGGGGATAGTTGGTCTACGTCTTTAACAACCATGAAGTGTGGAACGTTCATTTTTAGACCTCTAAATTTACTTTTGTTCTTTAGTAGATGCTATAATTGTTGGGTCTTTAATTTCGCACCTTAGTTTTGTCCAGGGCTTGGGTCAAACGCTCTAGGAAACTCATGGTGGACGAAAACTTCATACGAAATCAGCTGGGGAAGGCGGCTGATCCCCAAATCCACAGGATGGGGATTTTCTATGAGACTGGTGGGGAATGAAGTGTGGTTAGTGGGGATTGCAGTAGGGGCTAATGGGCTTTGTAGTGGGAGTAATGGGAATCCCCCATAGGACTAAAGGGCTGCATCCAATCAGCGACATATCTTTGGAGCCTAGCTTTGTGATACAGCAAGCATTGGAAAATAGTCATTTTGCTTAATAGGCCTAAGGTGGCGTAGATACCATCGTACCTCGCGAGAACTCAAAGTAAGTCTTCTCTATCTCCCCCAGGGATCGGTATCAAGGATCAGTGTAGCCAGTCTTCTGATGCTGGCCCTTCAAACCGCTACGAAGAACATCTCGATAGACTCTTCCTTACCCTTCATCTGACCCTATACAGTCATTCAATCCCGGTCTCAACTACAGACACCAAACGAACACATCAGCTCCGCTGTTTGAAGTCTTCCAGTCGATTTCAGGTCCTGAGTCTCTCCGACGGGTTGGCCCCGATCGGAAAAAGATTTATGTGCTTTACAACGATATGTCGAAGGAACAATTCATTGCTTGGTGGCTTCAGACACAATATGCGACCGTGGAGGGCAATGACAAGAGAATCAACTGGAGGTCGAAACATTCTTCGGAAGTTTGAGATAATTTCGACCAGGTGGCTCATCAGCTTACTGGAGAAGCAAAAGTCATGTGTCGAAGTTGTGGGAGAGTCCTTCCCCATCCGCAGGAGAAGGGGGATGGAACAAACTCCATGGAACGTCATCTCGGGTCGAATTCATGTTGTAGAGTCACAAGTGATCAGTTTCAGCAGCAAGGTATCCAACAATCGTTTGGGTTTGCAGTATGAGTTCTATGAGGAATCCTTTCAAGTCTCGACGGCTAAAATATTACCTGTAGTCTCAGCTCAGTCCCCAGCTGGCTAAGAGGGTGTTACTCAGGAACAATGGGCACGTAAGCAAGTGATCTTGCTTGCTAAATCTTCGCTTTCGTTCCAGTTTCTGGCTAAGAAGGACTTTGCAGAACTCATTGAGTTGGCGCAGTTAGCCCCGTCAACGCCGCAATTACTCAACCCAGTGACTGCGCGTCGCCGCCTCCAGTCGATGGTTAAAGAGGGCCAGGAAAGAGTCCTCCTAGACCTTCCACCAACTGCAAAGCTCTCGATTGCCCTCGACTGTTGGACGTCCCCGTTTCAGCAAGCCTTTATGGCCATCACTGGCTATTTTATCGACAAAGACTGGAAGTATCGCGAGACTCTGCTTGGCTTTGAGCCGCTCCATGGTGCACATTCTGGTGTAAATTTAAGCACCATTCTGATGGAATTACTTCAAAAGTACGATATTGTCAAACGCGTCCTAGCGATTACAACAGATAACGCATCTAACAACAATACCTTGATCGAAAATATCCAGGAGCCTATCCAGTCACTCAGGCTACCTAATCAGGCACTTATTGTCCGGATACCATGCTTAGCTCATGTCATTCAGCTTAGTCTTCGGGATCTTCTTGGTCGGATCAAAGCCAACCCAAAAAAGACAACCCAGGCAGGGTCTGGTCGGATTCTCAGAAACAGTCCCTTCGCAGCAGTCGGGGTGGACACTTCCACATTGCCGCAGGTTTCTGCAAATATCCATAATCGCAGCCTGGCTGCATTCAGCTTCTGCGGCCACCTGAGAGACCGGCTCTCTATCATATCCCGGTTTTGACGGGGGAAGCCTAGGAGCGATTCCGCAAGAACGAAACGTAACTTCCAAGGCCGAAGAAGCCTTTTGCTCAAGGTAAACAGGATGGAAGGAGGGACACAGGAATACCATTTGTAATGGCATTTTCGCACATAAGACAGTAACCTGGGTCCAGCAGTATAATACTGTTGGCCATTGAAAGACTCAGCTCCCCGACTGGATAGAATTTCGGTTTGTGCGATTTGACGGGATATCTCGTGAGACTATAGGAGAGGATCTGTTCTTCCTGCCACGGGTTGAAACGGCCATGGGAAATCTCTATCGGATACGCAGACAGCTACTAGACACAATCACCTGGCATGCTGTCCGTGCAACTGGCACTGGCTTCCGACTGTCCCTTTGGCCTCGTACGGAATCTCTACCGTATTCGAGTCTCTCGACCATTCTCTGTTGACTAGGCTTCCCCCGACGCTATCCCTGGACCCACGGTTTTTTGTACATAATATATCGAGTAATTACGAGTGAGATTGATCTGAATCAAGCGGGATTGTTCGTATACTCCTTTCAGTAAAGACCACGATAATGAATAATGACTATTTGGTGCCCTTCTTGTTAAAAGCCTCGGGAATATATAACCTGCTTTGCATGCGGTGTAATTTCCCTTGCACTGCGTCGCCGCTTGTAGTATTTCTTGTAGTATTTCCATGTTGCCAATATAGGACAGGGCAACCCGAAATAGGCAATTCCTTACTCTTCTCCTGCGACGTCCGTCAGCCCTGCCAAATTGGGACTGTAGGGGTAGTTCCAGTCATTGAGTAGGCTAATCAGTCGTTCCCGAGATGATTCCAGTGCCTGCTCAAAAAAGCGCAGTCGATCTAGCTGCTTGTCGTGGCAAAGCTGAAGTCCGTCCCTCTCTTTTCTCAGGTGTGTACCAGCCTCCTTCAAGTTCTGATTGCTCTGCTCTAGCTTCTGGCTATCGATATGCTTGGACACACACGACCCCCATAGGCGTCGATACAGTCCAACAAGTCGAGCTGCTGGAAAGGCAAATTTGGGATCGTCGTGTTCGAGGTCTGCTAGCACCTTCAAGGTGGGTTGAAACGGCTCGGTCGCCAAGGTATGTCTTGTTTCTTCGTGTTGTGAAGGGGAAGTCCACGATGGTCAGCCAAAGCATCTGAAGCCGAATGGTTTTACTTACCAAATGGAGGACATGATCTGAAGGTTCCAGAGTATGGTCCTTATCATCAAGGATTGGCAATTCATTGGGCTGCTGTTCTCCTTGCTTTTCCTGGTCTGGCGAGCTGTTTGGGGAGTCCATTTTGTCCACAGAAGAAAGTCAAGGATCTGGATAGTACCGTTTCCGACAAGCCTTGGTATCTCTTATAGAATATGCAGACGCAGACGGCTATAGACTGAGTTTTACGATCCCCACATCAGTCAATCAACGCAGTCAGCTTCTGAATAGAATTTGCTTTTATTTTCAGCGGGCGCTTGGTAGTAAATTTGAGAGGAGGAATGTCAACGGGTTGGCCGGGAAAACTGATTAAGCTTGACGATGTTGAGGGCCAGATATGGACGCCTATTGACGTGAGAGATATCTCAACTAGACGCCTCTTCCACTTTCGTTGGAAGCCTCAGAAACCCGACAAACAGCATTGCAGAACTCAGAGTCGCAAAAAAAAAGGTAGTTCGGATAGTAACGAAGAGAAAAATAGAAAAGAAAAAAAAAAAAAACCATTTCTCTTCGAAGATTGGTTGGTGGTCATCACTCAAAAATTGAGCGTTAACGTTTGGCCAAGCTTCAACGGGTTGACGGGTCATCCTACCGTGACCTCGCTTTCTGCAGTCTAGGCGGACAGACCCACAGCTCAACTAAAGCGAGGCCAGAAACAAAGGTCCATGATTCCTAGGGATGGAATTGTAGGAGCTTTTCGGTGATCCAACGTTGAGTCGCCAACATATGAGGTG
>PKQL01000597.1:0-17215 GCA_002916455.1 Penicillium sp. CF05 | reverse complement strand
GTTCAGCGTTGATGAGACGTGGTAAATGAAATGGAGCATGGGGCCCAAAGATCCTGGAAGGTTTTGGTGCAGAAGCTCTAAGGGTGAATATATTCCATAACGCCACATTCTGTTAAACATGGCATAGTCRTAAGGAACATCTCTGATAGCAGCTCTAGCAGATGGCATCTGGGACATGKAGAAGAAGTGTTCATGCTCTTGAAGCAAATGCTTGTGTATGGCGAGAAGGGCTTGCCATCTGTGGAAAGGTATGTGGATTTTGGATTGCGGTTGTTTCTTGTCARACCAAATACACTTTTTTTCCCACARTATAAGCTTTGTGTATTGCTGTCTGAGAGTAGCTATATCGGCCTTTGTTTGGTCGATACTTCCAGTAACCCCCTCATTTCGAGATGTCGATGGTAGCAAGCGTGAAGTCATTTGGCGGGGGGTGTCGGGTTTTCGTTAAGCTGTCTCAGRATCAGACCCGCTATGGCCCTAGATGTGACTGTTTTTGGCGCTTAAGGGGAAATGGGACGTGAATCTTCGTTCTGAAAGCATGTTAGATAGTTCCTGCTACCCCGGCTTTTCAGCAAGACGAGAAGTTATACCACAAGACTAACCGCTTCTGTATATTGTGATAAAATGTGGGTGTAAATCTGATCGATAGAATGGAAAATGGAAGAGGTAGGGTCTCGATTAAATAGACGAGGAAAAGGAAAGTCAGACCAGTCAACCACCCGGTGAAGCCCGGGCTATACCACAGCCTGCTGTGCCAAGTTTCTCGATCCGTCCAGGGGTAGTGCTCTCTGAGGCTCTAGTTCCCAGGAGGTAGAATACAAGCGTGATACACAGAGCCAGGCCCAGTGTGGGCCTTCGGTAAAACGGTAATTTACCGTTGCTTAGGGATCAGCCCTGAGAACATAGTCCCGAGTGAATCGAGCAAAAAGGCCTGTGTGGATATAGGCACCGCCCAGCTGCAATTTTAGTGGTGACGTTTCCACTGTACTTGTGGATGTCACCCGATTTGCTCCATTAGGCATGATTGAGACAAGGCCATGTCTCATGGAGGAAGGTGTGATACAATGAACAACCTGATGATTGGTGACATTTTTCTGGAGCTGAATACCGGAGATTTGCACCTTTCGGTCCACATGGCACCGAAAACAAGATCAACAAAACGATTTCCTAGGTGTAGGACTTTGATCTACACCTATGTGGTTGTTCCAGCTGATCTTAAGTTCCTGATCTGAGCCTTCGCATTGCCTGCATCTTTGGCGTACAGAAAGTGTCCCATTTTGGTGGAGAGCAATTTACAACATGCCCAAGCAGTATGTTTACAACCTTCATAGTCGGAGTCCTGGATACGCAAGGAGCACTAGACATAGAGGGTGCGCTTTCTTTCACCTTCCAGACTCTGCCTCACGTCTTCGTTGGTACTAAGGTTATGAGCAATTTCTGGTAAATTAGACCGCATATTCACCTGGGGTGGGCGGAGCACGGTTTGGCCATCATTGGACACTGGCCTTTGATACCCAAGAGGGCGGTGGATTCCAACCTGAGTCCCTACGCTATCAACTAGTGGCTAGCACTTTCCCCTGCAGGCCAATTCAATCACAGTGTCAGTACGGTGCATCCGCGGAAGATCAGGGGGTACTGGCACCTGAGAACGGGGCGGCGCAGTTACATGCGGGAGCCCGGGACATTCCCTCTAGGGTATGGTTCAGATTTCATACCCCAGAGTGCTAATAAAACACCGGGTACACAGTGAAACTTTCAAAATAACTGTTCAATACGGCGACCCGGCCAACTCTAAGCGGTCTTTTTCACATGAGTACAGGTGTTCGAAAAGACGATATCTTAATAATAGTCTCGTTGTGGGTATAATATGTCGGGCCTACGGGCGACGAAGATGATTGGTCAAGAAGAGCTACTTCCCATATCCAGGGCTCCGATACGTTCTTGAAGACAGTTGTTCTCTACGCCGGATTTTAGCACGCGCAAGGTCACACCGGAACATCCAGGTTCCACACCTTTGAGATACCGAAACATTGGTGGAATCGTAAAATATACATGGCAGTTGGAAGATTGGCCGAAAGATAGAAAGTCCACTCCAGCATGGGCAAACGGGACACCAGGATAGAATTAAGGTTTGAGCTGTAATCGCGGTATGGATAGGGCAGCGACTATTGTGTCATTTGTGTCCAGGGGTTATGCACTAGTCAGATGTGCTGACATTGAAATTCCACCCGAGCGCCTAAAGCTCAGGTTGAATTCCTGCGGCGCGGTCTAACCTATACTGTTTCTAGAGAGCTTCCCTCTCAGCCTACTGATTCCAGGCACGCGTCGTCGCTCATTCCCAGCAACCATCATGCCACCAGTTACCGCGGAAACGCTTCTGGCAGATTTATCACCACAACTGGATATGTTCATTCGCTTTCTCAAGGCCGATTTAACCTCAACCATCTTAGAGGGTGACTTGGAACGAGGAGGAACTCGGCGGGCCACCGAGCTCTTCGCCACAGGAAAGAACACTCAGTGCTGGATACAGCGACTCCAAGAAGTTCACCAGTGGACCAACCTAGCTTTGTGGGAGCAAGACTGGCTACAGCGGACTGGACGCAATGGACCTACTCCATGCTCAGGGCCCCATCGCTTCGGAACCATGGCTGCGTTTATCCAAGAAGAGGGGATGCCTGACAATCATAACACCATAAAAGCACTCCAACATGGACGCAGACTGATGCGCTTTGAACGTGAATTTGGACATGGAATTACGCTCCTTTTGTTACCCGTCCTTTCCGCCTTCCGTTCCCTGTCCATTGGTGAAGAAGCTCGAACAATGGAGATGCTGCGAAGCAGTGACTTTGCATACGTCACTCGTCAGGCGCAACTTCTAACTTGCCTCAGGGTCAACTACCAATACATTCATGGACTTTATCCCGGTAAGCTAACACGGCCAACCTGCCTATATTCTCTACCTAAAGTCTTTCCCACAGAAATACACTGCTCATCACGTGCAGAATCACCAAGCAACCCGAGGGTTCCCACTAGATCCTCATAAAGGCAAAGGCTTCCCGGGCTGCCGGATCCATTCCCCATGGTTCTTTGGAAAATCCTTGCCACACAATGAATCCACCAGCAGGCAGTGAAATCTCGATCTTAAGTGCACCTCGCACGAAAAGTACCTCGTTCGATCGCAAATAGAACGATATCGGCGTTCCTCTTTCCTGTGCGAATTCGGTGCTCGACAAGTGGTGTGAGACCGGGTAGAGCTTCAAGATTGTCACTCTGTCCTCCAGGTTACCTGAGAGGGTTCGGAAAACTGAGACTCCGTTTCGGACCGGATGGGCGGCCTTGATTGCCCAGTTGGTTGGGAAATCGGGAGAGTGGACGATGACTGGGCCTTGGTGGAGAAGAAAAGCGGGCCTTCCGGTCACTACTTCGATCTTCCTGGTGAACTTCCATAATTTTAGTTCTATATATCGGCCACTGTATTGAAAGACATACGTCATGACCTGGATTCCGAATCTCAAGAAGCTTTCGCATGCATCATGATCCCCTCTTCCATACGTGACAGTCTCTGACACTTCGTTTGGCCGCGACCGGAGAGATSTTTCCACCTCTCTGACCATACTSTCAGGCGGCGAGCYGGCTTGGAGTTTGCTGTAACCCATAACCTCCATGGCCGAGTATGGGATGGTGTGATCGAACGACATGTYTTGGGTGGATGWCATATTGCGGAGAAATAGAGACTAACCAAWTGAAGCCTRGTTCCAATTTGGCAGCAGGTGTAGGTCTYGTTCCCACTGTAAAGGGAAGATAYYGATCCTATRCCACCTTTCAATGTTGGGGAAATGTRGTCTTTTATACTGCCGCGACTSAGCAGCCAGTCTATGGCGTGGGTCGCACTAGCCTTCCATGGGAAGATGGGAACGCAACTACGCATGGGGAAATACCACATTCTTCGGGTACTATCGAACTAAAACGTAAATATTGAGCGATGCAGGCCTAGAGGGTCAGCTCGGGATTTAGCTCGCAGCTTTTCGGCTACGACCATTGGTGGATCCACCCATTGGGCCCATTACGAAACCGTTCCATTCTACATCAATGCATGCGACTCCGGACGTTTTATAAAAAGCGATACACAAGTTTGCGATACACAAGTTTCAAGGGTAGGCTTTACCAGATCGAAAGTTGATGGCTTCGAGAGCAAGCGAAATACTAAGTGTTTTATAAAGCAATAAATGGGTCTTCTATATTACACTAAGATATTGAATATTTCAACTTGGACGAACTCAAAAAGGCCTATTCACCCGTAATTTCAACCAGATCAGGTACCGTCCCCTCGTCCCAAGTGTTCCGCATGGAATCCTGAAGTGAAGTTAGATATGCATGCTCGAGAAATAGCTTTGGATGACCGAGACATACATTGATTTTCAATAACAAACGCTCCTCTTGTAGAGAATATGCTGCGGTCCGAAAATGCAGAAAATATTTCCAACGTACGTTTCAGTATAGACCTGACCTCTTGGTATTGGTCATTTTCCTGTAGCCCTGCACGACTTCTGATGAGAGTATATGCTGACTGCTCAGCATAGTAACTTCCAAGACCTCGAATATACCATCCATAGGATTCGGACTGCATGTCCTCAGCCAAAAGGTTGAAACTCTGTAATGAGGCCTTTGCAAAGGCAATGCACTTCAACTGAGATATTCTTGTCCCAGGTGCGATGTCCCCATTTAGGTATCGCTGGAGATCAGGCAGGAAGAGAAGATGAAGCAGATAGTTGATATAGCAGCGCAGTATAACGTGGCTACCTTGGTGAGATGCCAATTCCGAATCAGATTCACTGAGGTTGGAGTAAATCCCGCTGCAGTGCTCCTCCATGCGGCACAGCTCAGACTCAACCCTAGGAAGGCTCCATTCTGACATAAAACCGCCCTCTGCACTTGCAAATATAGTGTCTGACATTTTCAAAAGCTGCAAATTCAGGATTGTGAAAGTCATCTGCGTGGTAGGCGATCTTTCAGCACTTATTGGTAGGGTTAATCTTTCAGTGGACTCGTAGGTATCGGCTAGGCACTCTATACCTTGGATGAGATCCTGTTTGCGGTAGCAGCCGTGCAGTTGGGCATTGAGAAGGGAGAGCGTTTTTAGGCCGAGCAAGAGGCATCGATATTCCTCGCAGGTTATGTGCTCGACACCACATTGCCTGGTATCGATATGACATTTAGTAGAACTCGCCGTACGGTATGCCAGTTGGAGATCACTGAATACGTCCTTTCCACGGTGTGTCCGACCATAGGTTATGAGTATGATTGCTTTCAGTGAAGTGGGTGATGGTTCAAACGGTGGGTCGTTGGTCAACAAACAGTTCCAGGCAGCTTTCTCGTACAACATCGACAGATCGTCAGAACGACAGCCCCTCTCAGGATCTTCTTCTGCACGGCAAGCTAGTGCTAGGACTGCAAAAAGCAGGGATAGCCAGGATTTAGGCGTGACGTTAGGATTGCGGCAGAATACCTCGTACTCAGCTTTGAAGCTGGTGGCATTGATGACACAAAATAGCTACCTTGTTGTTAGTAATCAACCTCAAAATGTTTGGTAGACCAACTTTACTGTGGAAATAGATTCAAAGTATCTTTCTATTAAGCAATCGATCATCTGACAGTTTGGGAGGACGTCAAGTAGTTCCCCATGTGAAGAGCAGCCTATCAATGAAGCTGGATGAGCCCCCTTGTCTGAATCACTGCCATCCAGACTTGGGCTTTTGCTCAAGTCTGACAGGGGTTCCCCATTGCTTATTGTGGAAAGCGTCTCACTACAGCTGAGTGATTTCTTGCGGCATACTTGTCTCGTGTCAAGAGCAGTAAACGAGTTGGGCGACGGCCTATTCTCGGGCCTTTCCTGGAGGGTGCTCTCCGGCTGTTGGATTGTCTCTGCCTCCATAACAGCATTCTGGGATGACTCGCTATTGCCATTGGATTGGCTTTGAGTTGTATGCATTTCCGTGTCTTCGGGGTCGCCTTTTGTAGTTTCAATAAACTCGCACATACTTTCAGTCCCTCGGGTAGTACATGTTCCACAAGGAGGCCCTCCGCCAGTGCAACGGATTTTCCGTAAGCGACACGGCAGGCAGGCCCATGTGCGCCTTTTACTTGGACGACCCTCCTTGTGAGCTTCCAGACTAAACGCACAGACTTCTCTTCCCTCCGCAACGCATTTCTCGCAAGGGGTACCCCATTACAAAGTGCTTTTTTCATGCGGAACGGGAGATGTGCGTTGCGTTCAGGCCTTGTCTTCAGTGCAAAAAGTTTCTTGCTGGACGGAGTGTGCACAAATTCACAATTTTCCTTTCTAAGTCGAACACAATTTTCACAGGGAGGTCCCCCAATGCAGCGAGTTCTGGTTTTGCGACAAGACTGGCATGCTGTACGAGCGCGAGTTCGCACAGCAGACTCAGATTGATGATGTGGAGGCATCGAGGAAAGCAAAGACGATGGAATGAATTGAGAAGGATTACCCAGGTCCCAGGGTCTGTACAGTTTTGAGTCTTATTCTTTTCGACGGCAGAGGCTGGTACTAAGTATTCTCATCTGACGGCGGGAGGACAATTTCTCCCGACCAGAGCTTGCATTCCATCATTGCCTTAGTGGAGGAGGGCCTAGATTCTTGGGCCCGCTTGTATCGTATGTGCTATTATACGTCCAACGCATTCTTTGGTCAATCCGTGTCATTGTATCCGATAGATTGCCATGTTGAGTACATACACCTTTTGCTAGATCCATTCACCCATCTCATTCGAGTTACACTTTTTCTAGCTAGTAGAGGACCGAGCGTATTTCAATAGATACCACACTAGACTACTTCTAGTTGGTTGTGCAAGGATCCTCATATACTAATGATATAATACAATACTAATACTAACCCAATGCGAGAACTGCGCGTACCAATCACCATCTGGTCATTTAGGGCTCATGCCAAGATTGCGCGGACTAACCTCATAGTAAACTGGACTCAGCTCTGTGGCCGCTTCATCTATTTTGTGCCTTTGGCCTCTCATTGTAGTAAATATCGCACGGAGCTTTTGTCAAATTTGACATATTCAAGTGATACTATTCACAATCTGAACACTTTTCGTCACCTGTGCCTTCCCATCGAACATTCGCACTGTTTCGGATATCTCCATTCCACTTATAACAGTCCCTTCGCGTGTAGAACCCCATTGCTGTATTTTTCTATTCGCAATTTCATAAGCCAGATGAAACTTCCAGTCTACTCCTAGGCGTGCCTGGATTTGTCAGATATGAAAAATTATCATCAAGGCTTCATACCTGTTGGTTTTGAAGCCAATCCAATGTACATCTGGCCATAATAAACAGAGTGCTTCGGTCCATGTTTGCCCCGCTAGGATACCGTATGGTCTTGGTCGAGGAGGCAAGGTGTAAGGACTGCCGAGCGACAGGACTGCAACTTATATGTTCCTCTTCATTAACAATCGCAAGTATTGTAACCAAAAGCCCGAGTTAAACATACGTAGAGCAGACTTCTCGGGCCTGACAAGTTATTACGCAAAACAGAATATTTGGATAAAAAATTAAAGAATGGTATATGCAAACACCGAGCGAAAGGCTTTCAAGCTCCTGGTCGCACATTATGGATGTCATCGGATATGGTACACTTTGGTGTACTTATTATACTTGTGGTAGCAAATTTACAACGCACAGCACTGCATGTTCCTCCAGAAATATGGTTCCACCATGCAAGTATTGCATAATTTCCCGTAATACACATGCTGGATTTTTGCCATCAAATACCTATACTTGCTAAACGAACTGCCGTCGTAAGTCGAGACCAAGAGTGTCTGGCTGAATTAAATGACTGCTGGGAGAGGTAGATTTTGTTCGAATTTAAACGTGATTGGTAATATTTGATGAGGAGAAAGCTTAGATAAGAGTATTATACATTCCACATAATAGATTATCCAGACCTCAGCTAAATGCCCCTTTGCCTTGAACAGTAAATCATTGTAGTTTTGCTCTTCCCAAGTGACAATATTTGTTGAGTATTATATAGGAAATTGGAGGGTAATATCGGGGAGCATAAAAAGGGAAACAATAATAATGCGTACAATCACTCGAGAGGCTCGAAGGAATTTGCAAAGCTTCGTTCCCACATGATGTTTACCAGCCTCAAGGTTATGACAATTACAATCAACATGACTCGTTGCCCACAAATGGCGAAGTCGAGGATCAAACGTCGAAGAAATTTCCAATTTCCAATCAAAGCCGCTTTCATGATTTGTAGGAGTAGTTTGGCCTTGAGTCGGAGCGTGTACTGAGTCACCGGGTTCTCCGCCTGCCAGATCATTATTTGACCAGGTGTTGTCATTTCAAGCATAGAGAATGGAACCAAAGAGGAAGTATTCCCATAAAAGACAGGGCATAGATACAGTAGTCCTTTTTGAGTTTTGCTGCCAACTCGCAAGCCATCGGTTCCGGATAAAGGCTTCCACTCTGGATTCCTCCAATTCTGTAGTGTGTGACAAATTAGGGACCAAAAGTGTCCCCCATGGTCGAGAAGGAATGCGCACCCAAATATCGAGCTTTTCATCTCATCGAGGGAGATTTCTAGCTTCCATCCCGTGGCCCCTATTGCCACTGTTTGGACATCTCGGCCATCTCGCTGCCGGATGTGCAAGATGTCCCAGGGCTGGTGCGGTGATCAGTAACTTCCTCGGCGTGGGAAAGAAAGCTAGCTAGCTCACTTCCGATTTCAAGACCATGAGATATGTAATTGCTGCAGAGAGGGGTTTCTCCATCTTGTGAGTCCGAAAATGATTGAGGTCTGCCAGAAAATCTCGTGCGACTCTTGAGAAAAGATTTTCTCGTAAGAATAGAAAGCAATTATATTTTGCTATGTCATGGTAGGGTACAATCAAGGCCCGGATGAGTCGTCGGACTCCTCTTTAAGCATTGCTATCCTTGAAGGTTTTGGTTTCTTTCCTCGACTTWGCTGCATGCAATCTCTGGCCTGAAGCAGCCAAAGCGGCCCCCGGACTCCTTCGTATTCCCACAAGAGAAGAAATCATACCATTTGTTCCGGACATGGTAGGGAACGCAGAATAAGCATTGTTGGAATTAATATTCGAGAACCTTAAACTCGAAATTTAAATTTTCAGTCGAACCCTAAGCTGCAGGATCAGCAACCTCGCATACAAGATTCGGCCAATCATGAAACTCGCTTGACAGGCTTACGCAGCCAGTGGACGCTATTCCCTATTAGGAGAAATCACTCGGTGCAGGACGATTTCTCCTAATGAGGAGTAGTACGTGTCCAGGAGTCATGTCGTTATTCCCGACTTTTCTAGGGTCAATGAAGTGCTATGTGATAGTGACAAAAATGTCTCGGAGAAACCTGGGGGTGACGCTGGGTTTTATGTTCGCCCATATGTTGATGACGCTAGCTGAATTTATTCACCTAAATATCCTGCCGATCTCAACATGAGCTATGGCTAAAGTGTACTTACGGGGCCAGGGAACATTCTCAACGGCAGAAGTTATTGCACCCTCAAAGATAGTTGCTTCGGATTCAACTCTCTTGGGGATATATGGTCGCCATTACCGCATGAGTACCACCATTCTTGTCACGCCACTGCTTGATTGAAGATGGGATTTTGCCACCGTTTGGCTGCAGCTGATAATTGTGGTTTTCTTTCCCATCCTCCTTTGTAAGAACGTTGTCATAGTCCTATCGAACGCCATATGGAAGCAGGTCTGCAGGTGTCTTGGGCCAAACACTCTTTTCTCCATCTGCGGTTGGCACGAAAATCTTTCTGAGATCGGCAGGGCGCCTGCGAATGATGACAGCAGTGAAACTAGTTTTGATGGTGGTTGGCACTTAGAAGGTGTCCCGGGGGCGGGGTGCTGTGTAGAAATTGGATTGGGTAGTCTTGAATCCCAGGTGCGGCAGTACTGTAAGAGAGTCCGAGAATAAGCAGTTTATTTGATTCGAACTTTTGAAACCTCTACCTTTTGTATGAGGAGTCTTCCTGATATGCAGCTAAATCCACCGTGCATTGACCTAACATCTCCGAAAACGATACGTTACATGTAAACGACAAACCATAACTGCTATTAGTAGACACGAAACGCACTTTCTTGATTGGAGCGCTTACCATGTGGCGATGGAGACAGTGTTTCTGTCCTCAAATAGGTCGTGACCTTCAGATCCTTGCCGCCCAAGCATGTTACTTATTTTCTACGGATACGCCACCGATAGGCACATGTCGCCTCGCGCCAGGTGTTAGAAGGCAACAACGTCAGACAAAGATAACGCGTTCAAGATTTCCGCGAAATTCAAGTTCCTTTTCATATGACATTGTACACGGCAATGATACAATATAAAGGGTTAAAAGCAACACCCCGGGATGGCGAAGGGTACGTCGGTTCGAGATAGCCCTGGGGCTTTTTGAGAGGAGATAAGGAGCAATTGCCATATACTTCTTTGAGGAGATTCAAATAACCTTGATGGAAATTTACACTAGGAAAAACGGTATTATGTGGAAATTCGGACCCAAGCAGCTTCCCAAATTGCCCGGTCCATTTGACTTCTTTGTTGGCAATCGCAAGAATATATTGCCTTGGGTCGCTCCCTATGAGAAGAATCAGCTCGGCACATCACTGGTATCAATTTTTTCTGACAAGAAGCATCCATGGCCCCCCACCCAATTCAAGTTTCGCATACTGTCCATAACAAAACATGTAATCGGCGATGGGCCCGATGCAGTAGGTCCCAGAGTCTTCGTCCTCGTCGAATGTCCCTGGCTGATATAATTGGCCCTGCCAATGAGAAGAAATATCCTGCTGAAAGTAGAGACTACCAACAGAGGCAGAAGGTATGTTGAGAATCGTTTTTTCAACATCGACGATTCCTGTTACCAACCCTTTTCCTGGTACTTTGTCGTCTCAAACCAGAGAGTATACGCACCCACTAGGGGCTATCGATGGGTGGTGCAGATGTCCTCGGGCAGCATGCGTGCTTAGTCATAATGTGACCTGCACGGCCGGGCGTAGCAACCAACCCCTGAACATAAGTACGCGTTCGGTGTAACTATCCTCTGTTTATCTTCTCTATGGTATGGAGCCAGCGTGGTTGGCCACATAATGCTCCTAGCTTGTGCGACCCAAAAAAAATATACCTAGACAATCTAAACTGGTTCGATGAATCGTGGAGCACGTCGCGTAGGGAGTAGACTGGTTGAAGCGATGAGAGAGCACGTCAGAAGGGTCATTTGTGCAAATGTGTTTGAGTGTGACCTGCTGGAAAAATCAACCAATAGATGTGCTTTGCTGCTTATGCAAAGAACTGTATCCAATCAAACTCATCGAATACTGTTTCAACCTTGCCCGGAGCAGCAAGGTAGAGATGCAAAAGAATGATTGGTTAACTATACCCACCGATCCAGGCCTCCATTCGAACCAGCCACATGATTATTGCGGGATTCCCATGTTTAAGTTCGATGGAGAACCGCCTCTCAGGGTTTCTCCCCTGAATTTTTCCCCGCACCGGAACTCCCATTTTCTTTCCATTTTCACTAGACAAAGCTTCGAAATTATGGGTGCTCATGAGAGTACCCTCGTTTCAAGCGCCCTTTCTCTGGCGTGTGCCAGAGTCCACGAAAAGAAGAAAATTGAGGCCGAGATCAGCAAGCAGGTCGGTTAAGCTCTTCCCTCAAATGTATGGGAAGAACTAATTATGACTAGCTTTTGGAATCAATGCGACAGCTATGGTCTCATCTTCCTGAAGAAGCAAGAAGACAGATCAAGGACTGCGATTGCTCTTCCAGGAGTCGAAAAAAACCCAACAAGTCTAGACGGCCAGATGGGGCTTACGTTCCCCCCGCCGTCGTGGCTAATTTAGCCAGCTGGACTGCCCATCCACTGAAACTTTTCAATATAAATGAGCACTCCTTCGACTTGCTCGATGATCCCGTTGTCGGAATCACCACCTACTTAGATGGATTGGGCGGCCATAACGAGGATGATATGAAGAAAATTCGTGTCCGATTCATGAAGATATTCTACTATAAATTGAACCAGTTAGGATACCTCAGCAAGCCTCGCAAGACCGACAAGGAGAGAATTGCATCCAAATCGGGTCTTTTTGCGAAGGATATATCTTCTTCCACCGTGGAAGGCAGAAGGCTTCATGCGCTGTGCTATGACATCGGAAAGGTCCAGCAAGAAATAGATAATGCTCATCTTGGGAATCTATTCGCCTTGCCTGGGTATGTTTCTGACAACTAGTATGCATTTGACCGTTTCCCCTTGTGATTACTTGTTTACCCTAGATTGACTGCCGACAGCATGAAAGATATCCCTTTGACAGGAAAGAAACGGAATGAAGCAATCGACCGAATCAAGGGCGGCGGCATTCTCGCAATAAATGAGAGGCAAGGACTTGAGAAATTGGCAAACGCGATTATGATCCATGTATGGCAGCCCATAAAAGCGAAAGCCAGTGCTTCTGGTTTCGAAACTTTCAGCGTGAGGGATTTTGGTGCCCAAGAAGAGACACTGGGCGCATCCAACCGGGAAAATAATGTCAGAATCTCGGTCACTATACCTGGTAACCCTCAACTCTACTCAGACACGATCTTTGATCCAGAACCAGCATTGGACAGTATTACTGCTAGCTCCAGCATGCAGCAAAACGTGCCCCCAATGGCTGGCGAAGAAGCCTTTCGAATACCCTTGAAACCTAGCCACGATCTAGATGTGCATCAGGACGCGCTCCCTATCGAGGATATCTCCGCATCTTGCCAGGATACAGACCCGATGGCCAGCTTCAGCATGTATCAGAACGCGCTCCCTATCGAGGATATCTCCGCATMTTGCCAGGATMCAGACCCAATGGCCAGCTTCAGYATGTATCAGAACGCACTCCCTATCGAGGRTATCTCCGCATATGGCCAGGATACAGACCCGATGGCCAGCTTCAGCATGTATCAGAACGCGCTCCCTATCGAGGATACCTCCGCATCTGGCCAGGATACAGACCCAATAGCCAGCTTCAGCATGTATCAGAACGCGCTCCCTATCGAGGATATCTCCGCATCTGGCCATGATACAGACCCGATGGCCAGCTTCAGCATGTATCAGAACGCGCTCCCTATCGAGGATATCTCCGCATCTTGCCAGGATCCAGACCCAATGGCCAGCTTCAGTATGTATCAGAACGCACTCCCTATCGAGGATACCTCCGCATTTGGCCAGGATACAGACCCAATGGCCAGCTTCAGCATGTATCAGAACGCGCTCCCTATCGAGGATATCTCCGCATCTTGCCAGGATCCAGACCCAATGGCCAGCTTCAGCATGTATCAGAACGCACTACCTATCGAGGATATCTCCGCATCTGGCCAGGATACAGACCCGATGGCCAGCTTCAGCATGTATCAGACCACGCTCCCAATACCGGCAGCCAAGGGTGCCTGAAGTTACATTCGACACCCATTCTAGATACAGATGAGAGTAACACTGGCTATCATTAGCGTGCATGAAAAGCCATTTCAGATCTAGTATCCCAATATAAGTCCTGATTCAGTCTTAACACCTGGCCACGTACCTATGAACAATGGTCAGGATTTTCCGAACCAGCCGGTCACAGGAATTGTGGATCATTCCTACTAGCCTAGATTCAGAACTGAATGTTACACCTGTAGTCCACAATAAGAAGTTGGAACATTTGTTCCAGTCTACGCTGTGCAAGTACCTGGACCTTGAATTGAAAGTTTTGCTGTACATTTAATAATAATGACACCGTCGAAATTGAAGATACTGCCAGTGCTCCTTCACCTAAGGCACGATGGTGATAGCAGCTGTACCCTGACTCAAAGTTGGTTCGTTGTCGATATACGCATAGAAACCTACTCCAAGTACTCCTCCAGGGTTGAGGGTAATATCTTCGGATAAAGGTATGAGGTAACCCCGCTTGTGTTCATTGCGCAAAATGATCGAGCGCTTCGACCAGTATACCAGTCGCCATCTCCATCCCTGAGTGATAATCAGTCTGACAGTCCTAGGAGTACGTTATGAGACCTACTGCGCCTATGCCAATGTTCATCTTGCTTGCTAGTTGGCCAATCTTCGTTGCAAGTAACTCTCCCCCATAAACCTTATATCCATTCTGTTTGTCCTCCTCGATGACCTCAGCAAGAGACTCCAGTGGCTGATTTGGCAAGGTTGTCGTTTCAGGAATAATTTCCGCAATCTCTTTACGAGCATCTTCGGCCGCGCGGGTTAATTTGCGGGGTTCCATCGACCGGTACTCCTGGAAGCGTAGCAGGGGCTGTCTAGTCACAAGTCAGTTGAAATTCAATAATCGGGTAGTAGGTATTTACATTTCGAGGCTGGAAGCTAATTATTGTTGATGTAAATCCTCAACCCAGGATCAAAAGGGAGGGGTGAAATAGAGGTCTTCCGGTCGGGCATCAAATCACATGGATTGGAGAGGGAGGGGGTTTTCGGGATGGCAGAATTATTCACCGATCGTGGTTCCATATCCCAAGTATATCCAACATCACATGATAGAAATCAAGGCACGGCGAGCGTAATGGTAAACCCACCATGGTAAGATTCTCTAACTCTCTAAAAACTACAATGGTCCGAATTTGACAATCTGGTCAAAAATGACGAATAAGCAAAACGCAGAGTCAAAAAGGAAATGTCTCAGCGGTAGAAAGACTGGGTAATCAATGTAACATGTGGTGATATGAGGCTGGTGCAGATCAGGAAGCAAGCCGCACCATCGGAATTAGCTCCGAAATGTCTTTCCAGACAACATGACTTGTTCGCTTCACATTCTACTCGAGTATGAGGGAATTTGAGGGACCTCCTGTTGTACGATCCGGGTCAGCTAGGCTTACCACTTGGACGAGTTGTTATGACTTACTTGTTCATAATGTTCGCAGAATGTTCGCTTGAGACGAGACGATCAATTAGCTTCGTGGTCATATCTTACCGACGAGATCGCTTACAATTGTCTTCATTAATGCAGTCACCATTCATGCCATGTTGATATGATGTTGTCTCCAGTTCGTCGCACTCTCCGGCTGTCACTTCGAAGAAGCCGCGCTGGGTGCACCGGGCAACTTCTGAGAGCCAAAGGCGCGTGACGAACCACCTGCGACAGGAAATTGTACAGTCGTCATGGGGTTAGGACCTCGCGATGCGGACGGCCAGAGGTTCATACACTCCGCCGTTCAGTGTGAAGGCGGTGAGGTCGAGGGCCGGAAGACGCGATGGAGCACGCGTCGTAGTGACGCCTTGGTCTTATCTGGATCCGACGATAAAAGGACTCCCCACAAGGATGTTTCACGGGTGGCGATGGGCTGCTCCTATGTACAATGGCATGAATCTAGTAATGGTATTCGTGTTCTGGGGCACAAGAATTGGCGCAAATAACTGATATAGCGCAGCAGCGGGGGCGATAAACCACCCACATTATCAGGAAGAATGGACCTCCCAAGCTTCTATGCAGCGAAGCACGCAATCGGATATTCGCACCTTTATTTGGCCGCTCGTTTGGTTCATATACCTCACCTACGGTATGCTGCGTAGTTTGGAGCGACGGGGCCAGGAATAGTGTGTAAGCCATGGCTTTGCGCGGAGCACTGACTGGGATGCTTAATCCTCAAGGGTCACTGTCGTTCATTAGCTTGTAGATCGGAGAGACATCTCAGGACTCACCTGTTCTGGTGGACTAGGGACGAAGAGACAGCAAAGAGCTGTGATCCTTGCGCTCGTGCATTTTAGTCGAATGTCCTCGGTTCTGTTGAAATCGCATCGTCTTCCTGATCAGTAGAATTCAGACAGGTCAGGCTAAGATTAACATACTTGCAACGGGATATTCGCGCTTTGTCTTGGGGATACACATAGAGGCTGTACAGTAGATCAGCTCAGCCGGCTGCTATAGCGGAGACATCTTTGCATAGACACCTTGACCGGCTAATCCAAAACTCGTATCTTTAATCGGCTGGCGTGAATGGCAGTGCATCTGGTGGGAATCATATCTTTCACAGGCACTGTCTGACTTGCTGGTCCGCAATGTATTCTATAAATGTCAGCACAGTGGAGATTCAGTACTGGGTGGGGGAGAACTTATCAAGTGACTCAGACACAAGCCTGCTCGACTTTGCGTAGTCAAGTAATCAAATTGTAGAGCAAATCGCCGGGGTAGAGGACATATGTATAGACTTCTCGGCTTCTGGCACTCACAAGCTCGAGAGAAAGCGTTGAAGGACATTTATCGTTATTGAGGGCTGTTGAGACCCATGTCTTCTTTTTACCGCAACTATTTGCAGCGACATTCTTGATGCCTTTAGATGCTCAGTGAGAGAGACGAGTAAGAGTGGTGTTGAGAAAAAGGGATGCTGAGTCGGTCAAGAAAAGTTGGCTGACTGTTGAATCCGTCACGGCTCTCTAAAATTGAGGCACTGAGTGCTATTCAACCCACAATGACAGGCTCATATTTCTTGTTCTGATACATCATCTGTGAGCGACTCAATGTCAAATCACCGAAAAATGCCTAAAATTTCATCCCTAGAAATCATGGACTTTTTTTCCTAGCCTCGCTTTAGTGTTGTGTTGGTTGTGTTGAGCTGTGGGTCTGTCCGTCTAGACTGCGGAAAGCGAGGTCACAGTACCTGTCAGGGATATACATGAAGCATACAGGATGTTTGGAGAAATGATCTGTGGGACCCACATGGTGCATATGGGTTCCCCTGAACGCGAGGAAGCCTGTTCCTTTTGCTTCCTCGCGCTAAGTCTTGTATCTAGAGTCAACTAGTTATAGTTGTTCTTAATATTGATTATTCATCTTGAAACACTATCCACCTCTATGTATACGTGAGACCCCCACAGAATCAATATGTTGAATCTGGGAAACTCAAAAGCATTCCTAGGAGCTGTCTACCCCCTGGGAAATACACTTTAGCTCCCGGCTTTTACCAATTTCCAGGAAAATCAAGATCTACCCCTGGGATCTTTGCTCGACGTTCCTGACTGGATACAGACTGGCTCTGGGAACACATTGGTTAGATCTGGGACCTGTTGCGCTCCTAGGACCCTACTTCTGGATCTTAGAGTCAATATTTTGCCTTCTGAGGTCGCGGAAAGCGCTCACAAGACACCTTCACCAGGCATGCGCACAAATATGAGACTATGAGAC
>PKQL01000596.1:0-17225 GCA_002916455.1 Penicillium sp. CF05 | reverse complement strand
GGGGGGGGGAAATGGGGTCTTGTCCTCGGACTCCCTTGAACTGCTTCAACTTTCAACTCTTCTCTCCTTCAAGGCTCTTTACTCTACTCCCATTTGGCTGTTTCAGCCATTTTGAGAGACTCATCGTCTCAGTCGTTCCTTGGATCCCTCTCTACTAGGGTTTTACTCTCCAGCTTTTTATTCAATGTTCTATTTTGGTAACTTGCTGCCTGTTCAATCCACGATCTTGAACTAGCATCTACTCGTACGTACTGCGTACATCTTCGCTCACTGATATTAAAATCGATTGTGTGACTTCGCATCCACTTCATTATCGCTATACTCGGACCCTCTCGCTATCTCCGACCCCGGCACAATTGTACTTCTCACTCGTTCGCGCTACAATTCAAGCTGGACTGCATCTAATTCCAATCAAGTTGGTTCGGAGAATCTTACCCAAGGCTGTTTCGCAGCCATTGGCAATCGGATGATTCCCTTTCTATCGCATTGCGCATCCACTATCCATTTCCAAGATGAGTCCAGCAAATATTACACTATGGGCTCGAGGCACAGCGAGTGATCTCGAGTCAGTTCCAGACACCTTTTCGAGCTGGGACAAATGTATGGCCAAATCGTACTGCAAGTGAGTTCCCTCCTAGGGGATGTGCGTCCTCCCTTCCCCATTTGCGCATCATCTGGCATGATACTAATTAATTGGCGCAAAGGTGGCCCGTCATCGTTGGTATAATCGTTGGTTCGGTAGTTCTACTTGCCGTATTAGCTTGCATCATCAATTGCCTCTGTTGCGGCTATCAATGCTGCAAGTGCTGTTGTAGCTGTTGTTGTCCGTCAGGCCGGCGCAGAAACAAAACGCCTAAACACTTTGATGACTTCCACCAACCTCCACCTGCTCCCAGTCCGGTCTATCAACCGCCACCAGCCCCACCCTCATATCGTGGTGCGCAACAGAGTGCGCCCTCCTTCCGCGGCGCGCAGCAGACTGCGCATTTCGATGCGCCTAAGTCTCCGGCTCATGTTAACGAGGACGCCCTGCCTGAGATGCCTACCTGGGCTGGTGCCGTTGACAAGCACGTTGAAGACCCAAATCATCGAGACGATGTTGAAATGGAGCCATTGAATTCCCCGGATCGAAAACAGGCCGGCACACCTGGTGTCGCTTACTCTAACTATCCACCCAACCCAATCATGGGCGCGGGCGCGGCCGCGGCCGCGGTAGGATACAGAGGATTTGGGCCTACCGACCCGCGTGCACGTCGGTCTCCCGGCCCGGGAGCGGCATTGAATCCCGTCCAAGATCCCTATGGCCGACCCTCGCCGGGCACACCTTCCCCCGGGGGAGCCATTGATCCTTATGGGAGAAGATCCCCGGGCCCGGCGGCACTCAGTGCTGCCCAGGATCCATACGGACGGCGTTCCCCCGGCCCAACAGCGTTGGCTGCCACTCAAGATCCGTACGGGCGCCGCTCACCTGGCATGTCACCAGCCCCAGCTCCAGCAGCTGGCTATGGCGCCGCAGCCCACGATCCCTACGGCTCGCGCTCTCCGGGCGTGACATCGCCTGTCGGCGCACCAGTTCACAACCCTTACGACCAACAACAATACCAAGACTCCTACGATGACCACTCCTATGGCGCAGGCAATGGCTACCACGCCGTGGCCGCACCCTCGCCCGTGGCTGCATACAAGCCGCACACCAATTACAGTCCCATGCCAATGGCCTTCTCTCCGTCCTCGGAGATAGACCACTCCGCAGCCGCGGCTCCAACACCAGGCTTCCAGCGCCAGCCATCTTTCGGCTCTAGCCAGTATCCCCCAACCTACACCTCCCAACCTCCATACCGCGGCTTCTCCCCCGCTCCTTCTTCGCCCCCTCCTGCCTTCTCGGCTGCTTCGCCTTCAGAGTACGCTACCTATAACCCCCACGCCAACACCATTCCCATTCCCGAGCCCGACAACACCAGACCTCCGAGTCTGTTGCAGAGCGGTAAAAAGCCTACCGTCAATGCTTCTAGCAATTTTTGAGTATGACCCTCGTCGATCGAGGCCGTTTCATGAACAGGTCGTTTTTGTTTTTTTATTTTATTTTCTTCCCGTTCTCTTTTGATACCATTCTTACGCCGTATTTGTCTTCTTCATCTTACATACTTACTTACCATGACCCCGGGCTAAATTTGGGCTTGAAATTAAGGAGTTTTCTTTTCTCCGATTATTTCCATCACCTGGACTCTTTTATATCCTCGTGTCGGCCTAATTCGACTCTTTCAGTACTCAGGAATGGCAGCCTCCTAGGATAATGCGCATTTTTGTGTAGCAGGAAATGCCCCACCCTTCGGTTCGCGATAGAATTGATGATATCCAGAGCTTCGAGGGGTTCCAGCTTGTTGAACTGGGATATGTTGGGTCTATACTATTTATACATACCTAGTAGATGAAAATAACAGGGTATGGCCATCTAACTGGCCTCGCGCCAGGACATATGGATCTGGCCTTTAATCCCGAAAGGATCACGATCTGGGAATAGGACTCTTAGGCTGCGATTGGATGCTCAACAGACATCTTGTCATTGAGAATCCTAGCATAGCCCAACAGGTTGCAATTGCTAGGAATCTTGGGAGCATTGTCGAGACTTGATGTTTCCCATTTCTGACCGGAACAGCCTGGGAAGATGCGTTAATATGGCCTATCTCTTATGTGCCCCGCGTGGAAATCTGTAATTTGTGAATTTGGCTTCAATTTTGAACTCATGTCACATTTCATCGTATTGTACACGGACAGGTAGCTTTCCGAAGATGCTCCCCGTCGAAAGATTCCTCACCATACCACGAATTTGCCACGTATGACCCCTGGAAAAGAAGAAGAAACTTGCCGGTCTCAAATTCATTCCTCAATCTCCATCGCGAAATCATGTTTCTCGAAAGCCTCCTTGAAAGCCTCTGCATCCTTCGTCTCCTCGTCGTCTGTCTGCACACAGTCCCTCCAGTTAATACGCTCATCCAGATAGAGCACCTTACCCATAACCCGACGACCAAATTGCAGATCAAACCGATTCTCGGGCAGGATTTTCATGATGATAACATTCTCTTCTCCGGATTCAGTCTTCCAAACGCCCGTGTGTTCAGGTGCAGACCAATGATCGCCTTCAGTTTCGGCTTCACTGCTGGGCGTAGGCGTCCAAATGAAGACTCGGAAATAATCGATCATATGGTGGTTGTGGATTTCGTCGGGGTTTGGCACGGTCTTGAACGTCGAATATTCCAGGTTCGAGGCTTCCTTCTTGAATGCCATTTCCACAAGTCGGGAGCGGATCTTTTCCACTGGCATGGGCAGGAATTGCCAATGTGTGTGGATACCGTTTGAGCGGCTGACTTCCCAGGTGACAGCACCTAGCTTGCCTCCTGATCGCTCATTCAGCATTTGGTGCAGGGATTCGCGGTACCGTTGCATCTCGGCGAAAGTCGAGGCGCGGATGGCCGGGTCGAAGATTAGGTCGATAGTCGGGGAGTGTTCGAAGGGGATGATGAGCATGTGGCCTGGGAAGCCTAGGGAGGGGTAGAAGTTGGTTGTGGGCAGAGGTCCTTTGGCGGTGGTGACGTAGCTGTCATTGCCGATTGAGGTGATGAGGTGGGTGGCGATGTTGGGGTTCGAGAGGCAGAAGAAACAATTCTCTGGGCCTGGCGGAGGGGCGCGTTGTTTATGGCGGCGTTGATGCCCCGGGTCTCTATCCTGGTCAGAGGGGGCGTAGCGCTGGTATGATTCGCTCTGGCTTGGGAGCATTCGGCGCCTGCTTTGCACCGCCGACCAAGGGCAGATGGTGGAGCCTGTGGGGATACTGCTTGGGAAAGGTGCCATTGGGTCCAAGGTAAAGGCATAAATAGCATCTTTCGACGACCCGAAAGTAGGCAATGAGATGAACCGAGTGAGCGGGTAGGCGTCTTCACCCCCCTCCGTTGGCATGTGAAAGAAGGGTTCACGCTCGAAGAAAGCACCATCTGACCGAGAAAAGTGATAACGGGGTTTCAGAGTTGCGCAGACATCAGCAATGCATTGTATCTCAGATGGCACGGTCTCCTTATCCCCAGAGACCTCGCAGCTAGATCCTAGACGGACATCCTTCGGCCATTGATTGGTGATAAGAATGTCGGTTTTGTGAATCCCAAACAGTGCACGAGCATCGGATTCACTGTAGGTCGGTTGGAACTTGCCACTAGCATTGCTCTCGGGTTTGGATCTACCCTCTGTCGCTCCCATGGTGCCACCGAGGGCAACAATACGAATACCATCTGTTGTCTTCAAGGTTCCTCTCTTTCCCAGGAAGAACAAGTTGGGGCACACTTCATCAGTTGCTTCAATCTTTTCGACCACCTGAAGGGGAAGTGGTCGGTTACCAAGGGTGAAGTAGGTTGGGCATGCCACGGTGATGTTCCCCTGTAGCAGGGCGTTAATATCCTCGAGCTCATTTTCAGTCGAGCCATCACCGAAGAGGTCGCCAAGAATGATCGCAAAGGAGAAATCCTGTTTTAGCTGCAGCTTGGCTAGCTTGGTGAACACGGGCCGTATCTGACCGTTCAAGCTTCCAATGACAATACTACATTGAGTTTGGGTTAGTGACTGGAAGACGGGCAGATCTGAACATACATACCATTTGGGAGCCATTTTTGGATCTGTCTTGAGGGTAGATTGAATTGGTAGAGGAAAATGTTGAAAATTTTTATGGAAAGTTGATAAAAGGATGGTGGGAAAGATGGGAAATAGGAAGATGAAAGATCCCCAAAAGTATGAGATTCTTTCAAATGCCCAAACTGTCCAGATGTGCCACCAGAGATTAGCTACATGCGACTAGACGCAGGATAGAACATCTTTGGGTTCTCGAAAGCAGGAGCTTGGGCCCTCTTATCAGCACGTGATATACATAGATATCTGCCTCGGAATAAGGAAATCCCGCTCCGAAGAACTTTTTTGTATTCCATGCGGATCAGCCAAAAAAAAAAGTGACCAGTACCTTTTTCACGAACAGTGCTGCTCGTCAGACCCGTCAAGATGGTGGGGACAGGCTCAAAATCAAAGCCTGTAAGGCGCCTAAAAACGGGCACCGAAACCACAAAAAACCACCGATTCGAGGGCTTTTCATCACGCATCAGCAAGCTCAAAATCGACCCGATTCACCGCGTGCGCCGCGCCAGTTTCGGCGAAGATGAAGACGAAACATCTTCTTATTTCCGAGCGGCCCTCGATCACTGGTTTGAGATGAACCTTTCCGACAACTTTACACAATTCGTACGGCGTGTCAACCCTCTTTCCGAGAGCTTTGCGCAAGTTCTGTATCATGAAGAAAAGATTATGGGTCTATTGGTGGAATTCATCGAGAAGAGAGACCAGCTCTCTATGGAGCCGCTATTGAGCTTGCTTGCGCAATTTGCCCGGGATCTGGGCGTCAAGTTCGAAAAACATTTTGCTACGGCGGTGACACTGGTGTCATCCGTTGCAGCAACACATCCGGATATTGAGGTCGTTGAATGGAGTTTCACTTGTCTTGCATGGATCTTCAAATTCCTTTCTCGTCTGTTGGTACCGGATCTGCGACAGCTGCTGAGTATCATGACTCCATATCTCGGGAAAGAACGACAAAAGCCATTTGTGGCAAGGTTCGCCGCTGAGTCGATGTCGTTTCTTATCAGAAAGGCTGGCCTGGTTTATTACAAAAACACAGCACCCCTCGAGACTGCCGTCTCATTCCTCTTCGACGATATCTCGAAGGCCGCCGACGACAACAAGGATACTGAGAACTACAGGGAAGGATTGATGACTATGTTCTCTGATGCTATCAGGGGAGTCAACAACGGGCTTCACTCCAATGGCATGGATATCTTAAATTGTGTTCTAAGTCAGATCCCGCCGACTAGTGAAAACCACAATGACCCCGCAGAAGTTATATATGGTCTCGTCGTCAGTCTTGTCCACGCCACGACTCCCGACACCTTCGGACCCGTTCTCGACACGGTCAAGGCTTATATTGAAGATCGTTCCAAATCTACCCCGAATCCTAATCTCTCTGAGTGCTGCCGTATAATGTTCCTTATTGTGACAACTCGCAAGGGTGTCAGAATCCAAAACTGGAAGACAGTCCATCAGATCCAAGTTTCCCTGCTCCAGCAGGTGTCGGCATCTGACGTCTCATCAGCAACAATATCACGGATCCTTACAAGCGTCGCATACGCCCTTCAGATGTCCCCCATGGACGAGTTGCTACCTTTCCTTCGCCCTATCATGGACCTGGTGTCCACAGGCCAGCTTTCAAAATACTTCTTATTCTTCTGCGCAACATTCTCAGAGTGGGGATCAGAGCGATTCCAGAGCTTGCTTCTTTCCCCTTTCCAAAAGTTTATCAACTCATCATGGCAAAAGTCGGAGTGGGAGACTTGTTTCACCCTGCTACGCCTGCATGAGGCTGGTTGCATCGCGCCCGAGACCTCGCAACCTGGCTACGTTTCCTGCCCAGATGCCTTCAAATCTCGCATCACTGATTCATTGGAGTACCCCACAAAAGATGAAGCCTTCTTGAATGCGCTAGTCAAGCTTCCAGCTGCTATCTCTTTGTTTGCCGATTCTGCTACAGTGTCTAAGATGGTTTTTAAGCTGCACGATAACCTCCTATCAGCGTTCCAAGATGGTGCAGCTGAAGGCAATGACGCCCAGACGAAGGGCCTGATGTTTTTCCTTGGTGAAGGGTTCAAGACCTATGTCGAACTCGCCAATAAAATTGGAGAGCTTGAATCGAGTCTCTTGAAACCGATCATTGCCACTGCTACAAAATTCTCCCGCCTTCCAGTCTTTTTGGAGGGTGCCCTTGCTTTCATTTCCTCTCTCCCAGAGGCAGCGGATCTTGAACATCCCACTCTAGAAGACTTTGCTCAGGATTTAATTGTGAACCTGGCAAGCCCGTCGCACAGGCTGAGACTGGTATCTCTTCGGATCCTACGGGAGTTAATTGTTCGAATTGCCAAAGATGACCCCTCGCCCGTGGAATTGGCTATTGAAGTCGAAGAGAGTCCGCTGACAATGGACTCCGTGAGAACCATCTCTATGCATATCCGCAAACTTGCGATTCTCTACCCCCAAATTGCTCACCGCAGATGGATGGCCACCCTGGTCCCTTACTTTTGCTTCGGTTTGTTCTCGAAGAAGTTGGCTCCATTGTGGGATGACTCTGCTGCTGCATTGAAGACCATTAGCGAAAATCCCGAGGGTGAGAAGATTGTGTCCGATTTGTCTATCCAGTGGCTGTCAGAGCGGGATACCGAAGCGCCCAGCAACGCTCCAACAGAAGATGATGAAAGCTCTTTCGTCAAGAGCAACTTCCAGTGTTACAACGTTGCGAAGGTCGAAAAAATACTCGCCGCAAATACCAAGAGCACAGAGGATCCGTATCATGTCCTATCTCACCAATTCGAACAGGACCACACCGTCGCAGACATCCTTCCCGCTTGCCCACGAACTCATGCACTTCGTGTCTTGAACGCTGCACCGGGCGTTGCTGAGAAACGCTCGCGCCAGATTGTGCCATTGTTCTTGTCCTGGGCATTGCGTGAGGACCAAGATGACGCGCCCCCAACTGGCGAGACCAAGGTCGAAGATGCTGAGACTGGTGATGCGCAAGTGCGTTGGGGATTCCGGGATCGATTGTCCATGCTTGCTTTGTTCGCGCGGTTCCTCAACCCCATTGTCTTGTTTAAAGCACCCGAGGTTCATGCAGCAGTCCTGGGACTCCTGAGCCATGGTAACTCTGACCTGCAGAAACATGCTCTCAAAGTCCTTTTCACCTGGAAAGATCCGAATGTGCGCCCGTACCAGGAAAACCTACTTAATCTCTTGGATGAGGCCAGGTTCAAGGATGAGCTTGCTGTCTTCGTGCATGTTGGCGACGAAGACAGTCTAATTCAACAAGAGCACCGTGCTGTTCTTCTTCCCGTGGTCCTTCGACTACTCTATGGTCGAATGATTTCTAAGGCTGGCTCGGCCGCCGCTGGCCAAGCCGGCAGACGAAAGACCATCCTTCGAACTATCTCGCACCTCTCAGAGCACGACTTCGGACTTTTCATGCAGCTTTCTTTTGGTCCTCTTGCAAACGTGCACGTTATCAAAGACAACAATGAGTGCGATCAGACTGCCTTCCAAGAAGAGTTGACAAGCCCAAGAAGACAGCTCGGTCTGCTTAAGCTGATTGATACTGTTTTTGAGACCCTTCAAACCCGTATGACTGAATTTGCATCGCAGACGATGGATGTGGTTGTCTACTGTTTGGTGCGAGCATGCCGGGCGATTTACAACGAGGGTAGCGATCGTCCAGATGAACGCCTCTTGCCTGTACTCCAAAATATTCGTTCGGCGTGTATTCGCTGTCTCAATTTGGTCTTCTCGATTGTCCCGAACCATGATTGGACTCCCTACGTTCGTATCATTTTTAAGGAGATGATTGACAGCAGACTGGACCAGTTCCCTATTGAGACAGCACAGGGTGTTTCAGGCCTTCTGCGATTGTTCTCCACTTGGGCCGCTACCCCACGGTCAACGTTCTACTTGGTGCAGCACAATGACAAAGTCTTGACTAAGGTAATTGACTGTCTCGCGGTTGCGTCTACCCGCGATGAAGTCAAGAACTTTATCTTGGACGAGATTCTCATGCCGTTGGTTGAGCAGTCTACGGGCAAAAAGTTGCAGGAAACTGAAGAGATGCCTGACTTCCCAGCTGAGCAAATTAAATCCGAAGTCCTCTCTCCTTACCTGGAGCATGCTCTCTTCCATCTCGGTCGTCTTCTCAGGAGAGGCCCCTCGAAGCCCGTTCTTTACTCCGGAGTCAATGCCTTGTCCATAATAGCCCCTTGTGTCGAATCTTCCAAAGAGACCGCCAGTCTTATCGGGATTACAACATATCTGCTTCGTCAGCCTGCGGATCGTGTCAGCCCGAGAACCAAGTCTGGTTTATTGAAGATCCTCGAACACTTTTTGCCCTTGTGGGATCCGCAAGAAGATGCCGAGCTTGCCCAACAAGTGTTTGATGCGGTGTGCTCGATGTTCGATTACTTCAAGGATGATGCGAACAGAGAAGTATTGGCCCGGGTGTTCAGTGCTCTTGCTACCCACGACGAGAACCTCAGGATTGTTGCCGACTTGTGTGCAGATCTAAACTCTCGGTCAACCACAAGACTCGAACCCGATTATGCGAGACGACTGCAGGCTTTCAGAATAGTCAGCGACGAACTATCTCAGACTTTGAGCGCGAAGCAGTGGAAACCTCTTCTTTATAATATGCTCTTCCATTTGAGGGATGAAGATGAGCTTGCTATCCGATCTAGCGCCTCTTTTGGTCTAAGACGTTTTATTGACAGAACGTCCACGGAACCAGACGCAGACTTTGAGGCACTCATCAATGATGTTCTGTTTCCCTCTTTGCAATACGGCATCCGACAGAAGTCTGAACTTATTCGCTCTGAAGTTGTCGCTGTCATTGGCTACTTCGTCAAACTCAACCCCACCAGACCCTCCGTACAGGACATGCACGTTCTTCTCGTCGGTGATGATGAGGAGGCCTCTTTCTTCACCAACATTCTCCACATCCAACAGCACCGCCGGCAACGTGCATTGCGACGTCTGGCTGGAGAAGCAGCTCAAGGCAGCATTCAGGCTACAAACCTGGGCACCATTTTCATTCCCCTCATTGAGCATTTCATTTTCGAGGACGCTGCTGATGAAAACGCCCACAACCTGATTGCCGAAGGTGTTGCGACACTTGGTGTTCTCTCAGAATGGCTGGAATGGGGCCAGTTCCGAGCAAACTTCCGGAGGTACCGCAGTTACATGACAAGCAAGCCTGAAAAGGAGAAGAACATCCTCAGACTGCTGGGCCGCATGTCTGACGCGCTGTCTAGTGCAATGAATCGAAAGAAGGGGACGGAGAACCAGTCTGATGGTGAGGTCGATAAGATGGATATTGTTGAGCAGCCCATGTGCACGCTCGCCAAGACTGTTCCTTCTCTTACGAAGGTTTCAACGGAATTGACCACAAACTTCATTCCTTTCCTGACCAACTACATCCATCACAAGCAGGAGAAGGAGATGAGTATGCGTCTGCCCGCTTCGATTACCACTGTCAAGCTTCTCAAGATTCTCCCCGAAGAGGAACTGGCTATTCGTCTCCCACCAGTCCTGCTGGATGTATGCACAACCCTCAAGAGTAAAGCACAGGATTCCCGTGACACCGCACGGAAAACACTCAATGAGCTCGCTCTTCTTTTGGGTCCTGTTTACTTCGGCTATATCCTCAAAGAACTTCGCAACGTTCTCGCCCGAGGTTATCAGCTTCACGTTCTCTCATTCACCGTTCATTCCATGCTTGTGACCACCACTGATCACTTCAAGCAAGGAGATTTGGATTACTGCTTGAAAGAGCTGGTTGCGGTTGTGATGGACGATACATTTGGCACAGTCGGCCAAGAAAAGGACGCTGAAGGATACACCAGCAAAATGCAGGAGGTCAAGAGCAGCAAGAGCTATGACTCTATGGAGCTTCTTGCTAAGGTCTCAACTATCAGCCAATTGTCAAATCTGGTTAGGCCTCTGCAGGCACTCCTATGTGAAAAGCTTAATTCAAAGCTAGTCAACAAGCTTGATGAGCTCATGCGAAGAATTGCCATTGGTCTTTTGAGAAACCCTGACGCCGAAAGTCGCGATATGTTGGTCTTCTGTTACGAGGTCATCAAAGAGACCTATAGGGACAATGCCCCAGATGCAGGCCCAGCTGCGCCCAAGACCAGGTACGAGGAGCGGTTCTTAGTCCGATTGCAAGGAGCCAAGCGGGGCGAGCACAAAGGTGCAACATCTTCTCATGTTTACAAGTTGACCCGGTTCTCGCTGGATGTGCTTCGTGCTATCCTCAACAAGTTCAATTCGTTGTTGACAGCTTCTAACTTGTCGGGCTTCATTCCCATCATTGGTGATGCTCTTGTTCAGTCTCACGAGGAAGTGAAGGTGTCTGCTCTCCGTTTGCTCTCCACGATTATCAAGCTCCCGCTGCCAGAGATTGACGAGAATTCACACGTCTATTTCACCGAAGCAGTAAAACTTGTCAAGGAGTCACCTAGCACCAACTCCGAAGCGGCACAGGCCTCCCTGAAGTTGATTTCTTCCATGCTGCGTGAACGAAAGGACACCAAGCTCCGTGACGGACATCTTGCATACTTACTCAAGCGTCTGGCCTTCGACATTGAGGAGCCAGATCGCCAAGGTGTGACTTTCAACTTCATTCGCGCAGTTATGTCCCGGAAACTCGTCGTTCCCGAGATGTATGAGCTTATGGACAACATCGCCACTATGATGGTGACAAACCAAACTCGCTCTGCCCGGGATCTTGCCCGCGGTACCTACATTCATTTCCTGATCGAGTACCCGCAGGCAAAGAGTCGCTGGAACAAACAGCTCGCTTTCTTTGCGAAGAACCTGGACTACAAGCATCAGTCCGGGCGGCAGTCAGTTATGGAGGCGATGCACGCGCTTCTTTCAAAGACCGGCCCAGAATTAGCACAGGATATCATCAGCACCTTCTTCCTGCCTATCGTCCTTGCTATGGCGAACGACGAGTCGCCGGAATGCCGTGAGTTGGCTGGTACATTGCTAGGAGAGTTCTTCAACCGTGCGGATCGGGAGCAGATGAAGACTATCCTTACTCCGCTTCGGTCGTGGTTGGAGCAGACCAACAACATGGCTCTATGCAGTATTGGATTGCAGGCCATGCGGATCTACTTCGAGGCCGAGCAGACCGAGAAGGACAAACAGGCTCGTTTCGTTGTCGGCATCCTCCCCAGCTTGATGCAGCCCGTTCTTGATGACCATGAGAATGGCAATTGGGAGGCTCTTTACTATGCCCTGCAACTTTTCACAAAGCTTTGCAAGTCGGCTTCCACGCTTGCTCTGAGCCCGGAATGCGCTTCTATCTGGACTTCCGTCCAAGAGTGCTTGTTCTTCCCCCACGCATGGGTCAAGACCTGTGCTGCAAACCTTGTAGGCTTGTGGATGGCTGATCTGGCCAAGACAAATGCCGCTGCTGGTTACGCTTCCCTACCTCTGACTGGAAGTTCCGGTCTCGTCATGGACAAGCCAGCCATGCTGCAGCTTCTTCGTGCCAGTCTCCGCAGTCTGCGTACCCCCGGCATTGCCGAGGAACTTGCTATGCAGAGTGTACGCAACACTGTCTTCCTTGGACGTTGCTGCTCCCAAAACGGACTCGAACTTCCCAAACTGGCAGGTGGGGATGTTGAATCCGAAGACGAGGACGAGGATGAGGATGCTGGCAGTGAAGCCGAAGGAGAGGCAAAGGATGAAGCCAAGGTGGAATACAACAGATCGGCGATTCATTACATCTTCAAGCAGGTCTCCTCCCTTTTGCGGCGGGAAACTATCTCCGGCCGAGCAAACGCCCTCGTCCCCAAGACAGCCTCCATCACACTCCTTGCCGCGCTCATCCGCCACATCGAGGTTGAACAGATCCGCCCTTCTCTGCGCGTCATTCTCATTCCCCTACAGCATCTGACGGATCCATCCATCCCGGCGCCACGCTCATCGGATGAAACCTTCCAGAACACGTACAAGTCTCTCGTCTCCAACTGCCACGAGGTCTTGGATCTCCTCCAGAAGAAACTCGGCACCACCGAATACGTGCAGCAGATTTCTAGGGTCCAGGCGGCTATCAAGGAACGTCGTGAAGGACGACGGGCCAAACGTCGCATCGACGCCGTTGCTGACCCTGAGAAGCACGGCCGTGATAAGATGAAGAAGAACGAGCGGAAGAGAGACAAGCGCCGTGAGAAGGGCTTGGAGCATCGTGGAAAGAGACGGGGTTGGTAGAGGATTTGGCATCTATTTGCATGTCTCATGAAATGGTGTTATTGGCATACAAAAAAATTAGGCGTTTTGGTGGAATGGACTATATTATACTTGCATTGTATATACCTTCTCAGAACAATTCGATTTTTTTCTGTACAAACCTCTTTTTCTCTCTCAATGTGTAGATTTTATGAGTTATCCTCGAAATTAAGGTAGTTGACTGGTTTCTAATGTACAAAATCCCCAATATATCCTTTTTCTCGTCGATGCTTGGATCCTGCCATGCTGAGTAGAGAGTTTTCCATCATAATATACACGCCCGAGACAAACAAAACACCTGATATGCACCAAATTCACAAAGAATCTATGTAGGAACCTCACTTCAAATGAACTCAAGTCGGCTTATCATCATTGCGTGCTCCCAGGATCTCTTTGCCCTCCAAGTCGTAACTCTTCACAGACCCATCCTCCCAAAATTCCAGGTTGCCATCCGTATGGCCGTGGGTCAATGTCTGACCCTTCTCCTTCAAAAGACCTTCCAGGGTTGTCTTCTTTTCAAAGAAGACACCAAGGTGATCGCTCATGACATGGCGCGAGTTACACGAGGGACATTGGATAAGGACAGTTCCACGGTGGTAGCCTTGCTTGGACATGCGATGCGCCGAGCGATGACCACACGGCTTGCAGGTGAATGTAATGCGGTAGGCTTCCTCGTTCTTGCGACGCTCCTGGTTCTGTGCTTCCCATTCAGCCTCTTGTTCCGCCTGGCTTTTCGGTGATGGTGACTCGGTGAGAGGGCGAGGAGCGTGGGAGTTGTATCGGAGCTGGGTCTGGGCAAGAATACGCTGCCATCGAGGGAGAATAGATGATGGGCGAGTTGAGTTTAGAGAAAGAGATTGTGTCGAGAGGAAGCGTGAGGATTGTGTGCGCGCAATAGTAGTGTATGACTGTGCTTGCGACACAAGGGCATTCAGTGGGCGGAGACCCGAGGTGAAAGAGCGCATGGTGATAGTGTGCGTAGAGGGTGTGTAAAAGTGTAGAGGTATTTAGAAGCTGAGAAAGATCTGCAAAAGATAGAGATAGTTGCAAAAAGAGAGACTATTCGGATGGAAAAGAAAAACACTGAAATGACGATGCTCGGTCAGCGACAGACGGAACTTTAGAATTTCCGGGGTTGGCCTCCGCGGAGAGAAGAGCGCAGTTCTTCTTCGTCTTTTTTTTTTTTTTACCCTCTTGAGTTCTCTATTTCCTCATTTTCTCTTGATTTTACTGTGTCCTTCAATATGGCAGCAATGAGGGCTCGTCACAAGATTCGAGCTCCCCGAAGGGTTCGTTGAGCGCGGGGTCAATACTATGAAGCTATCCGCTAACTATACTTCTAGGGAGTCTCCCATGCCAATACCGAGGATTTCGATTCTATATGGACGGTTCTCTCGTCATCATTGACTGAAATTAACACCAAAAATGCCTCAACCCTGGCATTCGAAGAGATCTACCGTCATGCCTACAAGATCGTGTTGATGATGCGGGCTCCTGATCTCTACGAACAAGTCAAGAAACTGGAGCAGGACTGGCTGAAAACCAATGTCCGAACCCTCATTATTGATTCAATTTCTTCGAGCCTCGTGCGGGCGCAAAAATCCACCGATGCGCAGGACCAGTCGAGTGAGAGGAGGGAGGCGGGGGAGAAGTTCCTCACTGTCTTGAAGGATGCTTGGGAAGATCATCAATTGGGCATGGGCATGGTTACCGATGTTCTTATGTACATGGTGAGTTTCTTACACATCTATGGTATTGCTATAATGCTCTAACTTCCTGCGCAGGACCGTATGGTAGCAAGCCGTACTCACCCACCCATCTACGTTGCCTGCATGGCTCTATTCCGAGACCATATCCTACGAGCCCCCGTCCGTGCCGGCTCTGCTTTGACTGTCATGGATGTGCTCGAATCCACCATACTGTTTATGATCCAACTGGAACGTTCTGGCCACATCATTGAGCGGCCGCTCATTCGGCATTGCATCCAAATGTTGGAGGGCCTCTACGAAACTGCAACAGAGGAGGAGAGCTCAAAGCTATATCTAACCAAGTTTGAACCAGCGTTTCTCGAGACGAGTAAGGATTTCTACCAAGCAGAAGGGCAACGCCTGTTGGAAATAGGAGACGCTGCCACGTTTTGTCGACTCGCAACCCAACGGATCACTGAAGAAGAGGAGCGATGCCGTTATATGTTGTCGGTCACGACAGAGCCGAAGGTCCTTGAGTTGCTTGACGAGCAGCTGATCCGGAGCAATATTGACGAAGTCGTCAATCTCGAGGGAACCGGTGTCCGACGCATGCTGGATCACGATCAGTTGGAAGTGCTACAGAATGTTTACATGCTGAATAAAAGAGTCGACAAGAAGAAGCAAGCGTTGACGAACATGGTCAACAAACGGATTGTGGAAATGGGCAAAGAAATCAATGCTTCGTCTATACTCTTACCGCAAGCCCCAGCCCCATCTGCAGAGAAAGATGGCGAAAAAGAGAAAAAGCCCGAGAAGGGCAAAGATAAGGAAAAGCCTCAGAATCAGCAAACAGTGTCAGCAATCCGCTGGGTCGATGACATCCTTGGCCTCAAGCGGAAATTCGATAACATTTGGGAGAACGCCTTCGCCTCCGACCAGGGCATGCAGGGCTCAATCGGGGCCAGCTTCGCCAACTTCATCAACATGAACGTGCGGAACTCCGAGTATCTGTCTCTTTTCTTCGATGAAAATTTGAAGAAGGGCATTAAGGGAAAGACAGAAAGCGAGGTAGATGTTCTCCTGGACAACGGCATCACATTGTTGCGCTATATCAAGGATAAGGATCTATTTGAGACTTATTATAAGAAACATCTATCACGCCGTCTTCTTATGAAACGCTCTGTCAGCATGGATGCAGAGAGACAGATGATCTCCAAGATGAAATTGGAGGTCGGGAACCAGTTCACCCAACGCATTGAGTCTATGTTCAAGGACATGACCATTTCGGAAGATCTTACCACCAGTTACAAGGAACACATTGCGCGCACTGGTGATCCTGACCAGAAACCCGTTGACCTGGAGATCAACGTTCTCACTAGTACCATGTGGCCGATGGAAGTAATGGCAAGCAAGGAGGGAATGGTCCAATTGCCTTGCATTTTCCCACGGGAGATTGATACACTGAAGCAAAGCTTTGAGAGGTTTTATCTCGACAAGCACAGTGGCCGTAAACTGTCGTGGCAAGCTAGCATGGGCACTGGTGATCTTCGAGCCACTTTCGTACGTTCCAATGGCAAAGTCCAGCGTTATGAACTCAACGTTTCAACATATGCCATGGTCATCCTGTTATTATTCAATGACATCCCAGACGGCGAAGCCCTCACCTATGACGAAATCAAAATCCGCACCCGGATCCAAGACCACGACTTATCCCGCAACTTGCAATCGCTCGCCGTTGCTCCAAAGACCCGAGTTCTGAAGAAAGATCCTATGAGCAAGGATGTGAAGCCCACCGACCGCTTCCTTTTCAACCATGATTTCCAGAGCCCTTTTGTGAAAGTGCGTATCGGAGTTGTCAGCGGCGGTGCGAACAAGGTCGAGAACCAAGATCAACGCAAGGTCACTGAAAAGAAGATGAATGATGAGCGCAACGGTACGATCGAAGCTGCCATCGTCCGCATTATGAAGTATGTCTCTTTCTCCATATATCCGTCGTATATGATCGTATATGATCCGACAGGCTAACCTTTGGCAGACAACGCAAAACGCTTACGCATTCTCAATTAATGACTGAGACCCTTTCGCAACTCTCCGCTCGCTTTGTTCCAGACGTGAACATGATCAAGCGTCGGATTGAGAGCCTGATTGACCGCGAATATCTGGAGCGAGTCTCGGAAGAGCCACCCACCTATGGATATGTCGCATAAAGTCAGACTATCCCAGTGATCTGGTCTCATTTGCTCTGTCTTGTTATGATTTTATGATCTGGGGTGTCCTCGCATCTCGGTGTTTGTGTTTTCGGGAGCTTGCGTTTCTCTGAGCTTAGCGATTGGCGTCTTTTTTTTTAAGGGATTGAAAGTTGAAATATTCGTAGAAACACCCATCTGATTTGATATTTGATGTTTACTGATCAATTGAAACTGTCTTGGCAGGACATGTTTAGTATCTCTCAATCTATCTACATCGTAGAAGCAAGTTCCCCATAGAAAATAAGAAAAATAAGAAAATATACCATAAAATAACCCAAACGCGACTCCGCTATGATGAAGTCGAATATCAAACCCCAGACCCAAAAAAGTCTCGAAAGAATCTCACAATAATTCCACCTCCCCTCTTCCCCAAGCC
>PKQL01000595.1:0-17241 GCA_002916455.1 Penicillium sp. CF05 | reverse complement strand
GATATCGGTTGGTTCCTCACGAGGGAAGACGGTGGCTGATGCAAGTCAATGCCCGAGTCACATTCTCAAATGACTCATCATAGATACCTGAGTGTCTCTGTTCATCAGAACTGGAATGACGATGAGTTATATATAAACCGTTGCACAATACTCGACAACATTCATAGGTATTTCCAAGGTTGGCCCCGGGGATTCAAATTCGATTCCCAAAAGGAAAAAAATTGCAGCCAGCACAACATTTAGTGCTATAAATCGATACAATCAATGGTCTCCAGTAACGTACATACCTGTAGGTAGTAAATGCTGAGAATGCTAATCGGACCGACTTCAACGCCGATAAGTTTCCTGGCCGCAATCTCCGATCTCCCCGATTAACCAACCCACAGCACCTTCAGCAATGCAGATATGGCGGCGGACCTTCGCCACGTCTGTGGGCAGACTAACCAATAGCCCAGTTAATCCCCGCCCCTCTGTCCTGCGATGCGCGCAGATCCTCCAAGCTAGCAAGAACGGTGGGGTCTGCAGTTTCGAGGACCAAGAAGTCAAAGTGAATGGGTTCATTCGCTCCGTACGGAAACAGAAACGCTTTGCGTTCGCAGAAATATCAGATGGATCAACTGTGGAGCCATTACAGGCAATCCTGAAGCCTGCGCAAGCAGCAGAGTATGTTCGACCGCGCGCGAGCTGTGATCCTCGACCTGTTCGTCTATGAAGACTAACTCGAGCACCTTTTCCCTAGTCTGTCAACTGGAACAGCGATTGAAATATCGGGCATATGGAAAGCTTGCCCACCTGGCAAAGAGCAAACACATGAGCTTCAAACAAGCGATGTTAAGGTTGTAGGCGCATCGGACGCAGAGGTAAGTCCAAGACCTTTTCCCCAGCTGTCGCATGCTGAGCCCACACTAACCACGATAACTATGGTTGCAGACGTTTCCAATCCAGAAGAAGTACCACAGCCCCGATTTCCTGCGTCAGATTCCACACCTCCGCATTCGAACACCCTTCAATTCTCTCCTTTCGCGCTTCCGATCCGAGTGCATGTTCCAACTTGGCAATGTCTTCCACTCCCATCCGGACGGAGCTTTCACACAAGTTCAGCCCCCTCTTATAACGTCCTCAGATTGTGAAGGCGCAGGTGAGACTTTCACTCTGGCACCGCGCGGTGCTGCAACACCCGCCACGGAAAACGAGCATTTCTTCCGAGCGCCAAAATACCTCACAGTATCGTCGCAGCTTCATCTTGAAGCGTATGCGGCAGAGCTGGGCAACGTCTGGACATTGACACCAGTGTTCCGGGCAGAGAAGAGCGATACACCACGCCACCTCAGCGAATTCTACATGCTCGAAGCCGAGGTCAATTTCATGTCCGATCTTGACTCGCTTACTGGTTTAGTGGAACATCTGCTACGCGATCTGACGCGTCGTCTATATAATACCCCTGTGGGCCAAGAGATCTTGTCGGCGAAGCAGTCTGGCGAGCCAGGCCAGGAGACTAGCGAGGAGACGGGATCTCTACAGAAAAGATGGACCGATCTAATGGATGGGCCAAAATGGCACCGCATCACATATACTCAGGCAGTGGAAATGCTCCAGCGTGCTGTCACCGAAGACGGAGCATCATTTGAGCATTCTCCGACATGGAACGGAGGTCTACAACTTGAGCATGAGAAGTACATCGTCGAGGTGCTCCATCAAGGATGTCCTGTCTTTGTGACGGACTACCCGAAATCCGTCAAGCCGTTCTACATGGCCCCTTCACAGACCACCGACGGCAGCAACACGCCTGGAGAGACAGTGGCATGTTTCGACTTGCTCCTCCCTGAAGTCAGCGAAGTCGCTGGGGGCTCCCTGCGCGAGCATCGCCTGCCCAATCTCATCCAGAACATGCGCGAGCACGGTCTGATCAAGCCCCGGCAGATTCCCGAGTCTGGTGATCCAACTTCAGGCGAACCGCTATATCCTCATCTCACCCCCGACGAGGACCTGGGCCACCTCCAATGGTATGCTGACCTCCGACGCTGGGGCTCTGCTCCCCATGGAGGCTTTGGGCTCGGATTCGATCGATTCCTGGGATACTTGACTGGTGTCTCCAGCGTTCGGGATATCGTATCCTTCCCGCGGTACTTCGGTCGCGCTGATTGCTGATACTTATATCAGAGGTATCACCTGGCCAGTGTATGATAGATCTGTAATATAATATGCATGAAAACTAAATATTCGAATAGAGAGATATTTGAAAACACCCAAACTCAAGCAAAATTAGCTGATCTACTCCGTACTGTGTAACTCATAACGCTGGATTTGCTCCATTGACAATAAGCACTCGAAGTAATCTGTGCTCCGTATCAAACGGGGAGGTATGCTATATTCTCAACGAGCTAGGAATAAAGTCGCCGATTGATTCCCGAATAGGACAAAGATAGGAGCGAGTTATCCGCAGACATCCGTATAACGGAGCCTCCGCGGCGCTATATGCCCAAATTTGACTAGTGGAAATACCAGTCTCTCACCATCTGAAGCTAAAAGGAAAAAAAAACCTTGTATGTCCTCCGTAGGTATGCTTGTATATTGTAGGTACTCACCGGTAGTGCCCGACTCAGCTTACTTTGTATGTTGTAAGTTGTATTTATTCTCCTTTGACACAACACAATTATTAGGCCCCCAAAGTCAATCTTGATAAAAAATATATATATATATATAATACCTGAGCGTCTTATGTACCCTATGACAAAATAACATAAACGAGGAAAATGACTTGACTAAATTCTCAACTTCAAATGGAATACGGAGGACTCCGTTTCCGTTCATACTACGTAGACCGTCGGATTATAAGAGGCTACGTATATATAGAGCTTACCTATGTTGTATGTATTGATTTACCCACTTTGCCTATCTTGTTTGCTAGTCCGAGATGCTAATTTCAATTATGATCTCGCAGAACTCAAGACAAATGATCGGATAATCGACCGAAAAAGAAGACGGTGACTCAAACTAGCTAACCCTTTTCCATTATTGAATTTGGCCCCTGTCCCACGAATCAGCCAAGTAATAATCCTTGAAAATTAGCCGAAGCCAGAACAAAGCGCAACGCTAAGGAATGCTACGGAGTTAGACAGAAAATACTACATCCGGCACCAGTGCCTTCATACCAGACATGGGATCGGACCTCATTATATGATATCAAAAGATGATGACACCGGCCTGAACGCAGGATTGGTTTTACGTATGTTTACTCCACACTCCGTACTTTGGATATCTGTGTCCGAAGACAGGGCTGAGTATCGAAGGAACCTGGAGTTAGCCTAGAGGAACTATGTTATAGAGTGCAAAAATCATATGTTGTACAGCGTTAACAAGCACCAAGCACCGCACGGACGAAAGGAATGCGTGATCGGATTTAACTTGGCGACCGAAGGAATAAAATTAAGGCACAGATCTTGCTGCATTAGCAGAGCACCAGGCGTAGACGATCGTTTCACGATAAAAGTAGCTCTATATTGTATGGGGAGACCGGACGTTTTTGTACATGCATACATACAAGATAGCTGGGGTAGCATATTGGCGTATAACTCAACCCGTATACGGAAGACATGTACTCCGTACGGCAGACCTTATCCCTGATTTTATGCACCGGAGGTCCGGACCCCAAGCAAAGCCAAGCACTATAGTCTGGAAATGAGGCGTCCCACAGACCAAATGTAAAAAAATGGGGCGTCGGTGGCACTATCCCTTGGGGCAGTACGTAGGTTGATCATGATTGCTGGAAAAGTAGATACATCGGTACCCTAATTCGGAAACAGGACAGCGACGCGGCTGTGGTCAACGGCAATGGAATTCAAGGACAATTGAGTCTCGGCGTACCTGATTAGGGGACAACGTGGTCCGCCGAGTGGATTTGGAGTATGATTTACCTTATTTCGGACCTCGCTTAATTATGCCGAGCATTCTAGTTTCAGTTTAGATTTTATAGACTTTGTATTGCCACTTGTCCTTAAAGGATTATTATTGTAAGAGGAAATTATCATATGGTAAATCAAAAAAGATCAACATCAGATTAGAATTGGATGGGAGAGATGAGTACAGCCTCAAAGAAACTTGGAAGGAAGCACACAGCCTTGAATTAATATATTTGACTTTGACAAAGTGAGCACTACTTCCATGCCAATAAGGGGGCCAGGATCAGCAGGCCAAGGGGCCCCCAACCTTACCAGGGTTAAGCATAAGCAAAAAGAAGTTCGGGCAGTGTGCGTTGTACGAGTCATGCAACAGGGCATCCCTGCCTGACGTATCACATTGCAGATAGCCTACAGGAGGAAGATGTGATTTGCAATCATAATCGTCACGCAGTAGTATCCAACTATTTTAGTATGCACGGGTAGGGTACGGAGTAATTGATCCATAATTGATAATCCAGGATGATTACCACCTAGGTTAAGGTTACACCTTCCAAGACTTAAAACAATATTACATAGTTCAAACAAAATCATTCTTCGTATTCGGCTCCAGTAACTCCCCGAGAAAAATAATGCATTCGGCCACATGGTTTATGTAAGATGGGGTCAACCTTGGAAAGCAAATTCGAACCTTGGAAATACCTAGGTAAAGTAAAGTAAAGTTAAGTAAAATAAAGGTACGGAATAAACGTTAACCATAAACCTGCAGCTACAGTTACCGTGGTTCGTAAGGGAAAACTGGATTTTAGACTTCGATGACATTGCCCCCCCCCCTCCAGACAGCCATAACTCTAACCACTCAAGGTTGGCATCATCTTGGCATTCTCAAAATCTTGGCCCCAAGATTACCTGGGTTATTTCTTGCCATTTTTCGGGTAGGCACCAGCATTTGTCGGTGCACTGCCTTTTCTTGGACCACTATGGAGTATGATGTGTTGGATATGTTAGTTAAGAAAAAGTCAATATTACATACGAATATTGGACAAGGGTAAAATGAAACTCTTTGACCTAATACAATGAAACATACTCCATAACCATAATACTGTAAACAAAAATTAAAATATTAAAAATTTAAAAGGTAAAAAAAGAAAAGTAATTCCAAGCCTTTTAGCCATTCCAGCACATTCCCTATTCATCTAGACAATGTGTACCTTAATTATGCTAGTGGAGATAAGCTCGTGTGACGTTTCACAAAATTAATTCTTGGCAACCTTTAATTCCAGGGTTGCAATGAATGCATGACAATACGAGAAACATTAATCGCATATTATTTTCTATTATGTTATAGGGTTTTTGGTGTACTCCGTAAGCTGGCTTATATTCGGTCGCTCTGGTCTCTGGAGGAATCAAACTCAAATATCTTGGCTGACTTGGGGCTGTCGTTTATAACGTTAGGCCGCCCGTGTCGGGTTATCGATCGGAGATTATTCTTGAAAGCAAATGCTGTGTAGCGGAGTTACACCTCAGCTAACCGCGTATATTCAACAATCCGAAGGTAGCCCGAGACCATTAATAATATATTAGCAGCTAACGAATATAGTTGCAAAAGGCCCACACAACCCACGGTCGGCGAAACAGTCGGTTTATTCCGCAAGGGTACTCCATACTCTATCAACAGGTGAGATATAGTTAGCGAGATGTGGAGCTGGATCCACTCCAAAAAAAAGGAGTCTTCGGCTAATCGGATAGACCTTAAGAGAATATGAAATTCACAATATTGGTTTTCTGTGTTATAGTGAAGTATATGGGTACGTCTCTTTGATTAGAGACCTCCGAATCAGGACATTGGTGTTACTATGCCTTACGGGGTACTCCGTAGATGTGGGTAAATTAGGTGACGGTTATGTACCTAATAACCTGGAGATGATTTTCCGCCTGGGGCAAATGAGAGATACCACACTACCCTAATGTAGCAAGACTTGCGGGATTACAGTTGGTAATAGTGGGTTCAGGCGATCTCCAGAATTAAAAAAATTCGGTCGGGGCCTGAGCTTCTACACTAACATTGAAGCAATTGTACTTTTATACATGCTTTTCGGAATGAGAATACATGTGGAGACTTGTTGCTCTTGTTGCTTGTTCTATCATATCGGTTAGAAGATAACCAAGGTAGAGCTAGTATTAAGATAAAAATGTAACGATTCCAGCTTCCTTTTTGGACATTATAATGATCAGCTGCGCCAGTCTGATTGAAATTGGGCCCTGCCAGTTAATCTCGATTATTGTCTAGTAGCCTATCATTAACCGTTAAACAATTTTGCCTGTGGCAGCACAAGAACACAGCATAATTGTACGGAGTATTAGTCCGCTAATCCTTACAGCTTGCATGTTAAATCATACACACTGCGCTATGTCTTCCATACTTTGGTCACCCAAGCCTTAATTCTTATTCCGTCGAGCCTAGAGCAAGGAAGCAGTGCGACCTTGCACACTCCATAGACCTGGTAGATGGAAAACCGGGTCACGACGGCGATAATCTAGTCACACAGGACGGCGCCATGTGAGACATGTAATGCAGGCGATACAATGTATGTGTGAAGTACGCTGACACCATCAGCTCGTGCCATGCTCTTTCGTTGAAATAAACACATGGACCCCCCGGGCTTCTAAACCCCAAATCCGAATCAGGGCTGAGCCAAGGAGAAAATCAGCTGCCAAGCTTAACCAACTCCCCCGAACCCTATTAGAGTGTTCTTTTGCAACGGGGGACTTCGTTGGCGATACGCTTCCACTGGCTTGCATTATTTGGCCCGTGCGTGACATATTGAATTAGAATAAAGTTATAGCACAAAGGTCAAATGTTCATGAATGGATAGGAAGAAATAGGAAGAAATGAGGAGTGTGTATGCAAAAATACGAATATCGCAGGTATTTCTGAATGTTTCTGTTACCTTTCACGCCTTATGCGATGTACGGGGCGTCCAATATTGGATCTAGAATGTGAGGCCCTATCCACCTGCAAGGCTAATTAGGTACAAGGCTAACTTGCATGGTGAACATGAACGGCACGGAGCGCAGACTCGGACCAGCTAACCTTATCGCTGAGTCAAGGTGTCAGCGGACCTGATTCATCGAATCATGTTTCGGCCGACCGCTTGTTAGTTTGGCGAATCATGTCAGTTTCGCGGCTAGCATTTTATTGTTATTCTCGAACACGAGCGACATAAGTCATATGCGAAGCGGTGCACTTTCAACGAATACATAGCCCAGGACGGAGTATACAACATAGCTGGCGTTAGCCCGCCCTATGCTTGCTCATGGCGATCATGTTACGTGGCTTCCTATTTAGCTCTTGCCGTGCATCATTTTACGCGCGCAAACAATGTACGTACATACAGGGTTTCAATGGGATTGAAACCTAGAGATTTCTTGTCTGATCCACAATACTCCGTATGGAGTATGTATATACATTGCATTCTTTTGTTCATGTGTCCTTTTCATTGCATCGTTGCTTTGATCTGGGCTAGGACCTTGTCAAGCTTTATGGTCAGCGCAGTAAAAATCAAAACACCGTGTCACTGGACCTAATACGAGTACGAGTCACGAGGATATGGCCACAGTGGCGGCTTCTTATCATTTTTAACCTATGAGATGTCGGTATCGGATATAAATTAAAAATGCTCCGGGCCAGATTCGCTAAGATCAACCTTGTTTGGATGTGACTCGTATGAGACTTGCCTGCCAAGGGATAGCTGGATAAACATCGGACAGAACCGCCCAAAACCCTGTTTGGGCTATTATTAATCAATGGGATCCTCGGTCGCATTGAGTGTTAAATCCCGGTAGTCAAGTGGGTTTGTTTCCTTTCCCTGGTAGGGACATTCTTATCTAAGAATGGGCTTTCAGTATGAAGTCCGATTGGATGTCCGAAAGGTAATATATGTGTTTGACTACGTTGTGTACGGTGTACGATGTCTGAAGGATAACCCCAAGATCCCACTACAATATACAACATATGTTATAGAATTGAAGTTCTTCCCCCCTTTTGCCAAGAATAAAAATAAACCAAAGTGGAGGGGTGTCTCTAAGCGAGCATAAAGTTCAGCGCCGGCCTCCTCGTGTTGGATTAAGCTTAAGAGTTCCGCACTAACCTTTTTTTGCGACCAGAGCGCCACTTTTCTGACACAGACCATTCATTTAATGTACGCCTTTTTATTTTTATTTTTTTTTCCTGGTAATGACTTTATTTTTAACACATTATTACCATACAGAGTAGATTATACCCTATCTATTATTAATGCTGACCCTTTATTCCATCCTTTTAGTTTAATCTATCACCAGGAATGGGGCTTTGGAAGGGGCCAAATTAACCTTACTGCTTTCCAAGGTTTTTCAAACCCCGTAAAGCCGAGCCAAGAGAACATGGAATTAACTAGCCAATCCGGAAAACTGTTTCACCCCGTAACAGGAGAATTGAAATCTAAATTCCATAGAGTATTTGGGTAGGCTCACATGAAATACCTATATATCCATGGATCAATGACGTGATTATATGGCAAATTCTTTTTTTTTTTTTTGCATATTTACGCATAAATTACCTAGGCTACACAATATTGAAGCCTTTGTACCTACCCATAGCCGTGCCACTTTCAGCCCCATGTCGAGACTCATCTCCTTTTCCAAGGTTCCCATGCATAAATAGTTCGAGTGGATTTCAAAGAGATTCATTATTCTGTGTATTACCGAACCTACCTAGGTAATAAGATTAAATAATAAATTAATAATTCTCTCATTCTTGGAAGCTCGGCGTTTAACAAGTTCCGTTCGATCTTTTCGCTTGGATCGCTTGGCCCGCTCTTCTTCTCTCCGCTTCCCTTATTTAACCTTCTTTTTATGATTTCTTCATTGTTTCTTATAAATCTTTTTTTTTTTTTTTGGTGGATTTAATTGAAAGATCTTTCCCTCTTTTTTCCATTTTCCCTTTTTTTACTCTCTTCTTCTTCCAGCTTTCTCTCTATCTCTCTCTTTTATTACTAAAAAGTTCCCGAGACAGGAACAGCTAAGCCATTCCTTCATAAACCTTGTGGAGTCATAAAGTAGGTCCCCCACTATCTGTCTCTTTGTGTCTTTTCAGCCTTGGCTCTCTCCCTTGTCTATTCGGCATCCTTACGCCTTTAAGCCCACTTGGCCCACATCAATCTCTGCAGTTCTCTTTTCCTCTTCCATTTTGGGACAAATTCTTGAATCAGTCAAAAAAAGAAAAAAAGAAAAGGAAAAAGAAAAAAAGGCCGGTCTAACCGTCTTGGGTGACGTAAAAGCTCGGCCTTACCAACCCACGCCTACAACATACAGGCTACCCCATACTGACTCGGATCCTGGTTCCTTTTATATTTGGACCTGAACCCTATTTTCTTCCTCTCCACTTGCGCCTCTTTTCTTTTCCCTTAGATCTAACTCCCTCCTCAGACACCTTTCGTACTCCTTTCTTTTTAAAAAAAACCCCTTCTATCCTTCAACCTGGCAATCAGACCTAATCAACCGGGTTGGGTTGACTCAAGAGCTTGGATGGAGACGTATTACGGGCACGTTCGCACACCTGCGGACGCTATTATTCTTTTTGAGGCTTGCCGTATCGGCCTTTTACCTCGCGTGCAAAGACGATTATCAGAGAAAGAGCGACAATCAATCCGTTCCGGTTCGGTCTTTGTATGGGATGAGCGGGAAGCGGGTATGCGGCGATGGACCGATGGGAAGTCATGGAGCGCCAGCCGTGTGTCCGGTAGCTTTTTGACTTATCGTGAGATGGAAGGCAAGCGCGGAGGTGGCAGCGTCTCTCAGGGTTCTACCTCCCGAGGAGGTAAAACGCCTGAGAGCCGGGGCAGTGACGATGACCGCGCAGATGGAACAGATGAGGGACCAGATGGGTACCGTTACAAACCAGATGGCTTGATGAAACAGTCTTTCAGTATCACAACATCCAACGGTCAACATCTGCATCTCATTAGCTACTATTCACGATCCCACCCTTCGGCCGCCAACTTACAACAACCAACTACGGATCCTGCGCTGCGCCATGTTCGCCCCCAGAAAGGTCTCTATCCCGAGTCAACAGTCAACGATCAGCAAAACCTCCCCGTCGTTACCCGTGGACCTATGCAAGGCGCTGCGTACCCCATAACTCCTCATCCCCTCGGTGCATACCCGCGCGTCACTCATACACAGCCATACCCGCCTGCCTATGCTTGGCCGCCCACCCCTCTAGCCACACCACCGACTGTCTCGGTTCAATACGGCCCTGGTCCTTCTTATCTGCCCCCGGTAGGTGCCAATGGCCATCCTCATTATGGCCCGCCACACCATCAGCCTCCACATCATCAACATGGCGGTGGACTCCCACCCCTTCCACACGGGATGACAAGCCCGTATGATCGACCACCTCACACTGAATCAACCTTGCCTCAAGCTGGACCGCCGCCACAACAACCAAGCTACATGAACCGGTCACCGCGCTCAATACACGAACATGCCCAAGCCCACGCCCACGCCCACGCCCACGCTCAAGCTCAAGCTCAGGCTCAAGCTCAGGCTCAGGCTCAGACCCAGGCTCATCCTCACGAGCAACGCACCCCGCCTGTCTACGGGCATGCTTTAGTTGACCCTCGCATGGCATCACCGCGCGTGCCAGTCCAGTCCCTGGCGCAGCCAAATGGCCACGCACACAGCCCTCATCTGGCGAAGCAGGAGCACCCCGCCGCGTTGCCCTCTCTTAACCCCATCGCCGCATCACCAAAGTCTTCCAATCTCACGAGCGCTGTAAATGCAGTTCCTGGCATTGGCTCATTAATGAACGGTGCAGGGCTGGCCCCTCTTTCTTCAACCGCCTCTCCCGGTGGCCCCGCCGCGAGCTCGAACGGAACCCCCGCCCCGAGCTCTTTCGCCGAGGGTCCACGGGATATCCCTAATGAGAAGATCGGATTAGGAGGCGAGGATACCAGGGCACTGCGCCAGCTGGATCGCGCCTTCATTGCGTGAAGCGTTTGGTGAAGTGGTTATCTGATGCATCTACTCAACCGATGAAAACAGAAAGAAAGAAAAAAAAAAAAAAAAGCTCAAACCCGAACCCACATGGTTGATGCCCAGCTTAACCTCACACTTTGTCCTTCGTGTCTATATGTTTCTTTACTCACTGCGACTTCCTCTGGAGGAGAGTCTTGTTCGTGTTTCAGTGATATCCTTTTTGTTTTATCTTTGTATTTGTCACTATTAGCATCTTGCATGGGTCGGGGCCATTCGAATTCTTGTTTTTCATATGTGATCGGGTCATGGCTACAGGTTCAATGGAACCTTTTCACATTATGCATTGGGATCGGTTTAAACGGTTGGGATATGGCTTTTATTTCTAAAGGGGCTAGTTGTATCTTGTCAATTGACTTGTTTCTATCTGTCTATAAGACTCGCGTTGTGCTCTTGGTGTGCTTAAATGCATCGCTGTGTAGGAAAAAGACATCGTAGGCACCTCAGAACTGGCTTGGAGATCCGTCGTCGGTACTCTTTGGTTTCACGCCACAGCTTTCGCGCATGTAGCAGAGTTTTGCATGCTGGCTTTTCTTGCGGGTAGGCATGAATGATCAATTTTGACAACCTCGACTGAAGTTATGAGGCTTTAGCCTCTTTTGAGGTCCAAATGAGCTGACGACTCTTCAAATTCCCACTCTCCAGGGCTAGTACTTAGGGCCCCATCCCCTTCGGGTGTATCTAGGCAATGAAAATGAGGAAATGCTGTTCAAGACCAGTAACGGTGATGTTATCGCCGATGGATATCGGATATTGTACTTTGATGATTAAAGTGTTCCTTCCGAAGTGAAGAAAAGCAAGGTATGAAGATGATTTCCTGTTTAATATGTAGTCTTCCCACATTTCTGACCCTCTGCCAATCCTACGAATGGCTGTTCCACTGCGCGGATCATGCAGTTCTTGATTTCGAATCATTGGATCGACTCATAAGAGAGGAGAAATCCCACCTCGTCGTCCTATCTTACGCTGCTGGCCTCGTGACCTAGGATACTCTTCGGGGGAACCGGATAATTGCCAATCTTCAACGAGTTACATTATCCGTTGGTTCGATCTTCTGAAATTCAGCTAATCCTGTTGACTTCCAACGCGAAGACCTTCATAGTGGGGTCATCCAGTGCGAGCTGTGATATTGGCCTCAAAACACTCAAAACACCCAGAATGCAATCGTTACGAGCTTTTCCCCCAGAGTTTTTCCCAGGCCGGGTATGTGCATATTGGTAATGCAAAGACAGCTTTACTGAATCCTGTTTCGCCCGCGAATACCTTGGCACGGAGGAACACGAAGTTCTGATCTGTCATTTCGATGTGACCGATCCTTCGAAAGAGTCCGCATAACTCCAAAACTCAATTCTGCGGCACCTTCTTTTGCTTGGAATTCTGTCTAACAGGACTTCCTATTCAAGAGTCTACTTTCAGGGGGTGTGTGATGGTTGTATCAATCTCACCAAACTACAACGAGCCCTGGATATTATGGCAGATCAATTCTGGAAAGGGTTCCAAAGGGGCGTTATATAATCTTTCCCAATTGAACCGGTTTGGCTTTGACCGGTGCTTCCGCGACGATCTCTCTTGATCAACTAGTGAATCATCTGCATCGTTCATTTGTCTATCACTGCAGCCCTTCGCGTCACCATAACATGGGAGATCTACTCAGCGACTGGCTTCTATGCTCCTTTTACTTGGCTCCCTGGCAGTATTACGCATGCGTTTGGGATCAGCGAGTATTGGGTCAGCATCCACGATATGTCTGGTTCTAGAAGTCTCTTCATGTTCACTTTTCCGATGGGATCTCTTCCACAATTCTGGTTCAACTGCGGGTTCCAAACGGAAGCTGATTCTTCTAGTTGAGAGATGACTATCGAATATCCACTATGCGCGGTATATGTATCGGGAATGACATTCACTACGCCCGAGATGTTCATTTCGAAACAGAGACCGAGTCAAAACGGATAAGTCTGGGTATGGTGTTTATTTTGGGCCACTAACCAAAACCACCTCGATCCAATTGCCCTAGGTACAACAAATTTCCCCGGATATTGCGCCAGGAATGTGCTACATCTTTATATTGGACGAGGAGATGAACTAGGGCAACGCAGTTGCAACCATATCGTTGCTGATCAATCCGGGTTTGTGCTGGACCTAGAGCTAAGCCTTCATCTCGAAAGTGACTTTGAGAAACCAAAAAAGCAAGTGCATGGCTGGTAAATGAACCAAACAAGATAATTTTCTGTCCGGCTGGTCGACTTCGATAACGTGATGATAAAGGAAAAGCCCACAAAAGACGACGGCATCACGCTGTTCCTTGCGATGTAGGTATACATTTTGTCTATATCTCATTATTTCTAATTTCAAGAAAATAGACCTTCGGAATATACTGCCATCTATTAGAATGCCGAGGTTATACAGCGTTGTCGTGATCATACCCGAGAGAGCACATAAGCTCAGTCGTTAGCCGCACGACTAGTACGAGAAGCTCAAAAACTATGGGATATTTGGTCCCCTGCACGACCTTCAAGAGTAATCCGAGGATTCGGCACTACGCAATTGTTTTAGACAATTCGGGTAAAGCCGTAAGTTATTCAAGCTACACACTAGTATAAAGACTCATGTATATCCGAGAATGGCGATATATACCCATTCTTTCTACGATCTCGGAAATCGTGAGCCTCGGAGATACCTGGCTCCATGGCATTTGCTATACTTTACCACAGTAGTGTAGACGATATGTCATGTTCCATGAAATATCTATTAATCCGAGTTTCGTGTCTCCTACTACCGAGAGGCCACTTCTGAAAAATCCGTCAGAATGCGGCCTAGAGGGTGGATTGTGGCACATTCCAAAAAGTTACCGAGAGAACATGTTCGGACTGCAACTGGATTTATGTGCCATGGATGGGAAAGTAGTCTCGGTGCCTTCAGTGTCATTTCTGCACAGCATAAGCTCAATGAAAGCCTACACCTCCCATCTATGATTGCATGTGCCTTGGGCCTATGCAAAAGAATCACCTGGACATAAGACATAATGAAGGCTCCCAACGACGAAAATCAAGGATGGTATCAAGAAGAACAGCAATGGTGCTCTTTAGGCTGCCAGGCTGTATTGATATATGGATTAGCATGGGGTTCTGGGACTGTCTGAGAGCAGATATCGACATGTCGGATGGATGTCGAGTAATGAGACTTCTCGCTAGTCATTTTGCGCACGAGACGGATCGATTCCTCGCAGACCATGGCAATATGCCTGAGATCTGGCATAGTTTAAAGAATTGCAGATATAAAGTGGGTGTATCCATTACAACCAAAGTATTTCAGTGCTCATCTGCCTGAATTCCATATCCGAAAGCATTGAGACGTGTAGCTTTCAACTCTCACCATAGAAGTAAGCAAAATACCCTGGGTCATGATTGGCCCTCTGCTAGAAATCTCGGGCGGATCTGAGAAGAAAGAAAGAGGAACCTCATGAATATCAATTCATCGAGATTGTCCTATCCACAATCCACAAGCTCTGGGCTTGATGCCGATCCCACTGACTTAGCCCGTGTCATATGACAAACAAAAACCACCCATCGCTTGTCTCGGCAGAGGCGATAACTTTGCTTTCTCTTACCTAAGTTAAAGCGGTTATCCAGATAATCTCCGTGATTCAGCCCTGGAGTGGCCATGAGAAGGTCAATCATAGAAGGATCGTGAGGTATCGTAGTCTTGGCTGTTTTGTCAGGCTTGCATCCGAGTAGCCCGAACTTTGTTTGCCCGGCCACAGGATGTTATGATTTTCTCATCCCGCATATGCGTCATATCTCGAAAGAGACATGTTTCAGATTTCCATGATTTCCCACTAAATCCCAAACCTAGCCCAGTTTGTCCCTGGGGCTGAAAAAAAGACGGAATATAACCGACGCTAAGCAAGTGGAGCGGACGGAGTAAAGTCCTGTTTTTTCCTGTACAACATTGTACGTTGTTATAAAAGTATGCCGAAAGGCCTTCGAACTGCTTACTCTGTATAGTTTAATTGGAGAGATCGGCGGACGAGTTGAATGGGGCCTATGTGCATCCAATAGGAAAGTGGAAACCGATATTCTTTTTTTCGATGATCTGACTAGCATCCTGCGCAAGGCTCAGACAAGTCATCCATCATTTTTGATTGGTATGTTCAGCATCGTCGGGCCCAGTATGGAGTAATGGTCGTGCAGCAGTTCCGGTGCCTGGCGGAATTTTTCTTATGCGGCAAACACCGTTGAAACAACTTCCCCTCGTGTCCACTGTTGGGGCGCAAGCCTTTCCTCGGAGAAACCCCGAGGCTGAACGGGGGTAGCTTGATTAGGCAATAGCCTCTGGGCACATCTGTACGGGGAGGAGGTCAAAGATCAAGAGAAAGAGAAAGAGAGAGAAACAGAGTGAGAGAGAAAAGTACGAAAAGAAGATGGTCTAGACCTTAACCTCGGCTTAGTTACCATGTTGGTCGGCGCCCTGAAAGGTCATAGCTATGGTCCCGTGCTATTATTTCAAGGAAATTTTTTTATCCTTTCGTACTTCGTACTGCGTACACCCCTAGTAGGTACTCTATACTCCGTACTCCGTACATGTAGCTCATTGCCTCACGCCCCTTGCTCCATTACCAGGAACAAGATCAGTTATACAAATTGAATCAAACATCCACGGCTCCTTTGTCTTCGGCCCCACTGAACGGGAACAACCGTTGACCCGCCTTGAACCTTGGAAACGGATATGGATTTCATTATTGGAGACGTATAAATAGTATCTGGTAGAATGAAAGAGAAACATAATGCTCCGGACGGAGTACGGAGTAAGGGCAGGGATCTCGATGCGACGTCAAGGCGAAAGGGGAGTTCAGCGCGTTCTCCATATTTTACGCTAGATCATCCGTATACATTGCCTGATTCGTTAGTGTGACATACCGTCATCGAGCGATTGGCCCATATCGTTGATCCACCCCGTCAGATCAATGGACTTGCATAGTCGATCCTAATGAGCATTGCAAATTAAAATGATTAAAACGAACTAAAAAAATTTAATTGACTTACTCACATAGCTAGCCCGACCCTAGTGCATGGACTCCATCTGAAACTTCCACACATTGGAAGCTACTCCGTACTCCGGAAGCACCAACCAGGAAACTAGCAGGGGTAGGAAAATCATCTCTGCCGTCTCAACTGATCGGTCAAAATGGTAAAAAGGGTAAAAAGGAGGGTCCCAATATTAGCCCGTTATTAACTCAGACGAGTGTGTTTCCTTGTTAGTCTCCCGGCAGATCCATGGGGGCCTTGCGCAAGTGTGTACTTTTGACCTCGCCACATTCCACCCCTTTGGGCTGTCACAGGTTACAGGAAGTGAGCTGGGCATGAAAAGGACAGACGCGAATAGTAACAAAGCGAGTGAAGAATACTGAGCCCCCCGCAGGACATTGCCTATATTCTATAGGCGGAATGATGGCTACGGCTTCCGATCCTGGTCAATTCCCTGCAGCGGATGTCCGTGCTGGTAGAAGATCTGGCCCACTCTTTACCCCAGATTTGTTGTTACACAAAGGGATATAATAAACGAAAGTAGATGAAAATTTCAACATGGACGGGATGGGGCGCTTAGACCCGATGTGGAAATTGTTCCACGAGAACAGGTCTTCTTCCCATTTCGCCCGAGTCGCGCTTCTCCTTCCCCAAAAAGAAAAGAAAAAGAAAAGAAGAAAGCTTCGATAGTGTGGGGAGTGGCTTGTCACCAGCTGAATGGTTCGTGAGGAGTAATATCGCCAACTAATATTTATTAGTACACATCATTCTACGGGGACCAGGAATAATCACATCCGGGGTTATTTGTCTTGGCCCAAGCCTCCCAACCGATCAAGGGGGAATGTCTTACAGGTTTTACATCTGGAGTGCATATGGGACTCGTGACGAATCACCCACGTTATTTCAATAGGAGGATATGTAGCATGTTCCATACTGCATGGATGTACTCTGTAGACTACGCAAGACGAAGCTTTCGTCCAGAATCACATTGAAGGACTTGATGGACATCAAGAGGTCGATCCCAACCTTAGCAGGCAACGAGTCACTTGGTTAAAAGTTTTTATTTTCATTATTTTTATTTTTATTTATTATTTTTTTTTTTCAAAAAGAAAAGCAAATAAAACCCAAAATCCCATAATGATGCCCTGGTCAATTTGCTTTTTTTTTCTTTTTTTTTTGGACTTCTTCACTGCAAATCAGGACATAGATCCAACATGCTTGGCTCCCCCGCATAGAAAGTTTATAAG